>VYZW01048791.1:42281-57387 GCA_013401315.1 Balaeniceps rex | reverse complement strand
CTTTGTGTTGACACAGAATTTTATTCTATCCATTAAACACTGCAGTTGAATATTCACCAAGAAATACCTAGACAACCATATTCTAAGACAGCAAAACTGGTACTAATCACAGTCAAACCCTACTTTTGTGCTTGCACCAGTGAGACTAAATGAAGGCTTGCGTCTCTGTCTTAATGATGGTTGCTCCCTATTGAGCAAAAGTACTCAGGATACTTCACTTATAAAATGCAATAGTAATGAGATTGACAAAAAAAAGCTAGTTATGATGATGTTAGTCAGATAAGAGCACACAAAGTAGATCATAAAACTGTATTCTTTCTCATAAAAATCCTTTTCTAACACATAAAGATCTGGCCATTCCTCTGCTGAAAGACAGCTGTGCAATGTGGGTAGAAAGAGTGAGTAGTTTGGATAAGGAATTCTGGATGTTTTTTCCTATTCTTGCAACAGTAAAATTCTCTATTTTCTTTGGAATTTGGGGCGTAAAACTAGGATTGTCAGTATTATAAATATATGTTTTGTGTATGATTTTTTTTTAGTTTTGTCTCATGTTAAAATGTTGCTAATAACATTCAGATACATATAAAACAAATCTTGAAATGCAGTACCATTACCTCCAGATCTTTCCAGGCTATCCTACCAATGTGACTCATGGGATTTTTTATAGCATAGTCAATATACCTCGGGATTCCTAGAGAAATGGCAGGTTTATAGATGATGGCATATATAAACAACATCTGTTGAGCAATTAGAATGAACATGTCTAGAATTGGACATCTACCTTGTTGATTTTATTGCAAATACTCGTCTTTCAATGGGGCACCTCTCAGCTTAACCACATCCTTCTTCTTCCTTTCCAGTTTCTCCATTTATATCTTTTTCAAGCCCAGAACAGCAGATGAGGTTGTACATGCTTGACTGAGTAAACATACTGGCTGTTTCTTCTTACATTATAATGTCACCTTCCTTCAGAGACTTTGAGCATATAACCCTGCTTTAGTGTCACTGAAAATCAAGTAATTTGAGGAAAACAAGACCAAAGTTTTTCTTTAAAAATCACTGAGTTTCCTCAGTCACTTATTCTGCTATCAGTCGAGGAAGCAGTCAGAGAAAAGAGGGCCCAGTTTCACCAAGCACATATGAACTTGGTGAAATACAGTTATTTTCAGTCGGGATCTTAATTTTCCTTTTTATGCCCAAAGACACTACCTGAGCCGAGTGCTGAGTGCTTATTGCAGGCACTTTCCACGTCATAGTTAAATAAATAAATGCTCTAGCAAAGCTCTTATAATCCAGGCAGAGAAAACAAAATAATGGTGGGAGGAGAAATGGGCACAGAGAGTTGAAAGGATTTGTTCAAGATTCTGTGGCTAATTAGATTTACAGCAGTGCACAGAAACTAGTATCCTGAAATCGGCTTGTGAGCCAGTAGATATTACTGTCTTCTCCCAGGATACCTTCACATATATCATAGGACAAGCTCACTCACAGCAATTCAAGATATGGAGAACAATGCCAAGATAAATTTTATGTTACCTCTGCAAAAGCTAACTATTCCTTCACTATCACTAAAGATCTATTCACAAAAAATCACAGTTGAAATACAGTTCTTTGTTGTCATTTGCATAACATTTATCCAGCTATTTATCTCTTGCATGAGTTTTCCCCTACCAAGAGCAGACAGCTTGTAAGAAAGTATTTAAAATGAAAGTGATATACATTTAAATAAAACAATTTTCTGAGAAGTAATTTACCCTTCCTACTTTACTACCCATAGAATTCACTAGTTCTGAAGTGCTGTACATAATGAAAGCTAACCTCACAGGGCTAAGCAATAATTGCCATTTTTCTGTCCTAAAGATTGCAGCTATTATTTATTTATAACACTCGAGTTGTCATTCACCCCATGACCATGCCACCAACCACCTTTATTCTACAGTATAAAAGAAAACTGCTCAAGGGATGGATTTCTATATGCAAATTACATGAAAGCTATTAAAGCAACAATTGCTTATAATGCTGCAATACTGAGGATGGTGAGGCAAAGGCCATGGAGGACAGTGACAGAACCTCAGCTCACTTCAGTGGGCTCTGTCTCAGATTTTACTGTGTCTCAAATCCTCACTGTAAAAAGCAGTGCTACTCTTCATTTAACTGTGCTGGTTAATTTTCAGCATCTTTCAGTGTCTTTTCACCAGCTTCATTCCTGGCTCTGGTTTATTTGAAAAACTGGAAAAAACAGTTCAAACCTATCCCTGCAGGAGGTGACAGCCTTAAGTCCTGATGCTGCAGCGGGCTTCCAGGCCACACAGCAATGGGGCAGGAGCTCCTGTTTGTCTGGGAGATAATAGAATCAACAACTTAAACTCTGATGTTTAAAGACTTCCCCCCCACCCATAAAACACACAAACATGCATGAAGTAACTAAGTTTTGTTGTGTATTATCAGAGTCCTCACACTGGGAACTTGTGAAGTGATTGCTTTCATCTTTTTCTGTAAATAGGGGGAAGGTCTCCATCTGTATTTTAATATTTCTATACATAATAAAAATAGTTACTTGCTACCTCTAGGATAGACAGAGAAGCTATCAGTGTGCCATTTTGATGAAGAACTTCTCTTTAAAAAAAGAAACAAAGCAAAACCAATCTCAGATTCTGCACAGGGACTATACAGCCAATTCAAAAACATCCTGAGGGGTTTTAGTACATTTTCTGAACTTCAGGGCTGTATTTAATATGACTATTTCTATTTTTCAAATGAAGATAATTGAAAGAAGCAGGCCAATCTTAAATTCTTAATGCTAATAGACCTTTAATTCCTATCCAACGTAATTTTTACATGTTTATATGAATATATGTATCTATTGTTGCTTAGAATATAAGAATTTAATATTAAAAATATCAACTTTGGATGTTAAAATTTAACTATATTTATCCTAATGCTGCAAGTTATCTAAATACTGACCTCATAATTAGATAATTAGATACCTAAATAATCTTCAAAGCCTGCAACTTCTAGCCTGATTTTCATCAGCACCGAGCATTCCCAGCTGGATCCAAGAATATCCAATACCTTGTAAGTTTGTCTCTTTATATATGAGATTTAGGTACTCAGGCAAATTTCCTTAAGAAAAATTGATATTAATTTACATTAATAAAATAATGTTACTTAGAAAATCATTAATTCATCACACAGACCATAAGACTTTTACTTAGTAATGTGTCAGGAAACTCACTTATCTACTGAAGTAAGCATGTGGTTGTGTAGGCTAACTCCAAACTGAAGGACAATGAGCCCCTTTCTCCTCTGAGAAATTCTGGTGGAAGAGGGCTTCTCAATGGAAAATATTCTAGAAAAGATTTGGCTAAATCTCTTGGGGAAAGAGCAAGGAGCAGTGAGATCCATTGCTGAATAAATGTTAGATTTCTCCAAGTCTGCTCTTCCAAGCTGAATGTAAATCCCTGCATCTGTGCACGGAGCACTCAACCCTCCCAATTTCATCACCCACCTATGCTGTAGCTTCAGACTGACTTCAGATCTCCTGGCTGTGCGTACCCACTGAAGACCAACTCCCCAGAAGGTTAGTTCTCCTTGTAGTAGTTTACTCAAAGAGCCTTTGAGGAGATCCAAGAAAAGGCCATTCACCTTAGGCTTTAACGTCGTCAAAACTGTAAGCTCTTCAAAACAGTGTAATGGTAATGCATGATTCTTAGCTTCCTCCTTACCACTCCTTCTCTGAAGATGTGGGACCCTACAAGATGCTCTTGCAGGAAGAAAGAAAGGAAGAGATTTGTCTCAGGACTAGATGATACAGCCAAAATGGCACTGTTCTTTTCAGACCTTTTTTCCAAAGACTTACAGATTTTGCTGTTGTGTTGCATTTTAACTGTAGATGTATTGTTCTTACAGACACTTGCAGATCATTTGCAACACTAAGGTCACAGACCAAATTCCATTATTAAACTACAGATCCAAAGCATTCTAGCCCTCTATAGCCTACAGGGCAATGTGACCTTCCAGTATCTGAGAATATGAGAAAAGTTCACTCCTTAACATTCACACTTTCAATCACAATGAGCAGCCTACACATGATGATTCTCCAGGTACTGACAAATGATAAAAAGACTGATTATTGCTCTTCCTTTTTCTTCTTTTCTTACTGATTTGGTAATGGTAACTGCTCAAATGTCTTTGCATGCTTCATTGTCATCATTTTTAGCTTTTCCCTATCCTCCTTTTAGGATAAGACTGTCCTAATTATCTAGTGATGATGATACATGTTCTGAGACTGAAAAGAGAGAGATCTGAGAGCTAAATAAATCAAGTCTTCTTTAACAGTGACTGGTACTGATACGGGCTTTGAATCTCATATTTTGCTTCAACAACCAGCACTGTGTTTCACCTCAGGCTCTGTTTAAGGTGATCCTCTTACAGTTTGAGTGAACCATGCAGTGGTCAACAGCACACACAGCTATTTCAATATCAGAATATATTAAAAGTTTAAAATGATCTTGCCCAGACTTTATCTTTTTATTTAAAAAACCCACAAACTATTCTGTTCCTTAATTTATTAGCAAACCTAAATTATTTTATTTGACTCTTCCTAGGAGCTGGGTCTGTGAAAGTTATTTGAAGCACCCTAGCTGGATATTAAGGACAGATGCTATGGTTTTGCACTAATTTGGGCTGGGGGAGGGCAGGGGGGGCAAAGTAAAATCAAAAATAAAAAAATAATGTCTTCCAAATTTAGAAGATGAGCATTAGTCCACTAATATGTAGTTAGTGATCAGTAAGTGTGAAATTCAGAAACACATGTGGGCGTGCTCACCTGGTCCACCCTTGGCAAATGGCCAGGATAACTAACACCACTTGTTAAAATAGGAATGTGAGTGTGAATGGTATGGGTGAATTGAAGACAAAGCCATGTGAGCAGGCATTTACCTAATCATGTGAAAGAGGAACACAACCACCAGACAGACCAAACAGTAACCCGGGAATTACAAAGAGAGTTCTGAAACAAAGATGGAGTCAGCTGAGAGAGAGAGAGAGAGAAGCAGCATGGAAATCGTAACACAGGGAAGAGACTTTGGACTGGAAACAGCAGCAGTCAGCCCCTGGTTTGACACTGCTGGCAGCCACCCCACAGGCATCGAGATCTCTGCCTGGGGCTGACGGTGCAGCCTCCCTGAGGGGTGCTGGGAGCAGCCTGCACCCAGCGAGGGTGCTGAGTGCTGGGCACAGCAAGCAGGGAACCAGCACCTCAGGGTGTGTGTGTGGGCACCCGTGAGGTGCTCCCTCACCAGCATGTGCGTCACCAGGTGGTAGGAAGCAGCAGGGGTATAGAAGGAGCTGGACCAGCCAAACCTTCCACAGGATGGGTGTGCAGTTGGGAAATCTGCTCTGTCCCCCCAAAAAGGGGTTGTGCTGGTAACACACACTGCCTGGAGGCCAGCGGGGAACATGCATTTAATTGTGTGCATGTGCATGATTAGAATGTTTTGAGATTAATTATAACTAATCTTAATGGTCAGAAAGGTGCTTAGAAATCTGTAGATCTTTATTAACACTTTGTTAGTATCTAGTATCATGGTTTATCTGTTGTGTTACTGATATTGGTCCTGAATGTAGTTCACTGATTGCCAGTTAACTACATTTTGTTAATAAATCAGTAAACTGCTTCAATACTAATTTGGTTTTAATTACATGAGCAGAGCTGTTTTTCCATGAAACACAAATGCACTACCTAAGACGTTAAAATGGGGGTTAAATGATGCATAGGTTATGTGCTGTCCACTAACACTGAGGTGAATTTCATTCACTTTCAAAGCTTAATCCTTCAAGTATTATTTACATTATTGGTAACTACTGAAATCCTTCTTTTATGGTTGTGAGGGTAAGCATTTAAAATTAGGCACATTAAACCAATTTAAGTTGGCTTGCACAATTTCTGCCCTTTGCTCAAGTGAAGAAAGGCCAATTAAGAAAACAAAACTGATCAGAGCTCTAAAAAAACAAGACAAGCCTATAAGAAAAGATTGAATAAACCAGGCTACATAAACTAAGGAGGAGAAGACTAATGGAGGAGATGATAATATTTTCAAATATATAAAGGCAGCTATTAAGAAGTAGACATCATTGTATTGCTGGTGATGTAGGCAGATATGACAGTAAGTGTACTGCAGGAAGTACTGGAGCAGGCATTAGAGAAAACACCCTTCAGGCTTCTTCTTCCAAATAATGAAGCACTGGAATGGGTTTCTGCAGAGTTTGTAGTTTCTCTGTCTTTGAATGTCTGCAAGAACAGACCTCTGCTTGGAGCAGGAGAATGATTAGGTATCCTTCCAAGGTCCCATCCTTCTCCATGATTTTATGCTACTATATAAAAACAGGTTGCATCGTAAAACACATACTCTGAACATGGACCCATAATCAGGTAGAATGAGACTATGTCCTGAAGGACACTTGCCTAGAAGGACACTTGCCCAGAGCATTTCAGCTCCTGAACTGAAGCTACAATGTATGCAGTGGACAAGGCAGAAGACGGCAAGGTGGTCTCACGTCAAGGATGCCCTGAACAGCTGGCTTCTTTCTCTTTCTGTGGTACAGAGATCTTCTCTAACAACAGGCAAAATGCAAGGCTTGCTGAATTGTAGTCACTGAGTAAACCATTATGGCTTGTGCCTTCCTTCCTACCCTACTGAGCTTCTTGTTGTTTTGCCTTTCTGTAGGTTACCATCCCCAAAACAGACTCAGCACAACTGTGTGTCTGTCAGTATCTCAGGGGCCAGGGCACACTGATGACAATAGTAATACAAGCCTACCTTCCTCAGCGATTTAAATGAAATCACTGCACTGTGAATGGCAATGGCTGAGGCAGTAGCAGATGTTTTATTCTGCTGACTCTTCTCTGAGGGAGGGACATTCTGGGTGGACAGCTTGGTGCAGTAACATTTTACTGCTCATCTCTTGAGGTGAGCGAAAATCAGCCCAGCTTATCCATCAAGAATCCTGACACTACACTTTTCACAGTTGTGAGCAACTGTATAGCCTTTATCTTCTGTGTATCTAATGTGAGGTTCAGTTCTGAGAACAGTGGACGCTCTATATAAACCAATTGGTGACTTCTCTTATGCCCTGTGAAGTGGGGTTAATATCACTTTCTCTCCTGTGGAAGACTGTATACCATGCTCTAAATGAGGCAGATACAAATAGTATGTTATCATGCACTCACACTTATATAGAAGCAGATAATGTGAAACTGTGCTTAATATGGCATTTTTAAATATTGAGTGCAAGACATCCCCTCTGAGCATTAGAAGAAAATAGGTCATTTATGTATTTATTTGCCACAGGGCTTTACAATTTTTTTTTTTTCTCTGTGAGCAGGGGAGCTGTGGGATTCGTAGTTCTTCTATTCTCACTCTAAAAAGTGGTGTTCTTCAGTTAGGAAAAGAAAAAAGTTATTTGCCTCCTCCTTGCCTCACCTTTCTTTACGGCTAGTGTCCCCTCCACCTTAGAAATTCTTTATTCCCCTTCCCAGCTTCCAATTATGATCTCAACTTTAGCAGCAGATTTCAGTCTCTGTCTGCACTTGAGTCCAAGCTTTCTCTCTCTCTCTCTCTCTCTCTGTATTTTTCCTGCTGTTTTTTTCTGTCTCTCCCTCCCCAAGTTTCAGTTCACCACCTTTACTCTCCCACAGCTTTCTTACCTCAATCTGCTTTGACCTTCTTTTCCCTGGTGTATTGGTTTTGCGTGACAAGGTTTTGGTAGCGGGGGGGGGCTACAGGGGTGGCTTCTGTGAGAAGCTGCTAGAAGCTTCCCCTATGTCCAATAGAGCCAATGCCAGCCGGCTCCAAGATGGACCTGCCGCTGGCCAAGGCCAAGCCAATCAGCGACGGTGGTAGTGCCTCTGGCATAACATATTTAAGAAGGGGGGGGGAAAAAACCACCAGGACACAAACTGCAGCTGGAGTGAGGAGTGAGAATATGTGAGAGGAACAACTCTGCAGACACCAAGGTCAGTGAAGAAGGAGGGGGAGGAGGTGTTCCAGACACCGGAGCAGAGATTGTCCTGCAGCCCCTGGTGAAGACCGTGGTGAGGCAGGCTGTCCCCCTGCAGCCCATGGAGGTCCACGGTGGAGCAGATATCCACCTGCAGCCTGTGGAGGACCCCACATCGGAGCAGGGGGATGTGTCCGAAGGAGGCTGTGGGAAGCCCGCACTGGAGCGGGCTCCTGGCAAGACCTGTGGACCCACGGAGAGAGAGGAGCCCATGCTGGAGTAGGTTTGCTGGCAGGACTTGTGACACTGTGGGGGACCCACGCTGAAGCAGTCTGCTCCTGAAGGGCTGCACCCCATGGAAAGGACCCACGCTGGAGCAGTTAATGAAGAACTGCAGCCCATGGGAAAGACCCAAGTTGGAGAAGTTTGTGGAGAACTGTCTCCCGTGGGAGGGACCCCACGCTGGAGCAGGGGAAGAGTGTGAGGAGTCCTCCCCTTGAGGAGGAGGGAGCAGCAGAGACAATGTAGCAGCAGAGACAATGTGTGATGAACTGACCGCAACCCCCACTCCCCGTCCCCCTGCGCCACTCAGAGGGAGGAGGTAGAGAAAATTGGGAGTGAAATTGAGCACGGGAAGAAGGGAGGGGTCGGGGGAAGGTGTTTTAAGATTTTGGTTTTATTTCTCATTATCCTGCTCTGATTTGACTGGTAATAAATTAAACTGATTTTCTCCAAGTCGAGTCTGTTTTGCCTGTGACGGTAATTGCTGAGTGATCTCCCTGTCCTTATCTTGACCCATGAGCTTTTTGTTATATTTTCTCTCCCCTATCCAGTTGAGAAGGGGAGTGATAGAGCGGCTTTGGTGGGCACTTGGCATCCAAGCAGGGTGAAACCACCACAGTCCTTTTTGGCGCCCAACATGGGGCTCGAGTAATTTGAAATAATGACAATAACTGGGAGACGTAATGGGCAAAACATGGACTGAACAATCTTAGAGAATGGAATCATCATGGGGAATTTTTTCTTTTTGTTTTTTTTGTCTGTTTTGGTTTGGTTTTTTGTTGATGTGAGTGACATTTGTGAAGACTGTGTACATCACACATCTCGTTTACTGCCCAGACACCCTCAGACGGGCCAGTCTGCTTCCTCTATGTTGCTTATGTCCAGTAGCAAGTTCCTCTGAGGCTAAAAGTGGAGGTTCACTGATTTTAATGCAAATGTTCAAAACTAGAACCAGAGAGACAAGCCCCAGATCTGTACAGCTACAGTTTCAATGGAAATCTTTTTGAGTACGAGGCTTAAGCACATGCAGGTTAGGCACAGCCTTTGAGGAACTTTATAGTTAAAAGTTAAACCAGTAATCGTATCTAAACTGTAATTTTTTTTAAGTCGGGGTAGATTTTCAAGGGGTAACAACGTGCTCATCCCTGATTTAACTGTCCTGGTTTTGGCTGGGTTAGAGTTACTTTTCTTCCTAGTAGCTGGCATAGTGCTGTGTTTTGGATTTAGTAGGAGAAGAATGCTGATAACACACTGATGTTTTAGTTGTTGCCAAGTAGTGCTTACACCAGTCAAGGACTTTCTTTTTCAGCTTCCCATGCTCTGCCAGGTGCACAAGAAACTGGGAGGGGGCACAGCCAAGATAGTTGATCCAAACTGGCCAAAGGGCTATTCCATACCATATGACGTCATGCTCAGTATATAAACTGGGAGGAGTTGGCCGGGGGGCAGCGATTGCTACTCAGGAACTGGCTGGGCATCGGTCGGCAGGTGGTGAGCGGTTGCACCACTTGTTTTCTTCTCCCTGGGTTTTGTTTGTCTCTCTTGTTCTCCTTTTCATTGCAATTATTATTATTATTATATTTCAATTATTAAACTGTTCTTATCTCAACCCGTGAGTTTTCTTACTCTTGCCCTTCCGATTCTCTCCCCCATCCCACCGGGGAGGGGGAGGGTGAGGGAGCAGCTGTGTGGTTCTTGGTTGCTAACTGGAGCTAAACCACGACACTTCTCTAGTGCAGAACATTTGATCCTTAAAACATCTCAAAGAAAAGGGCAGGATTTGCTCTTTCAATGAGCAATACATAAAAACACAAGAAAATATTTCTTATAATGCTGCTGCCCTGTCATGCCTGTTTTCTATAAGGTTGAAACATTTTAATGAATATTTACCCCAAATTCACCCAAACCCATATCAAAGAAGGAAAATTGCATGTAAATGCTTACAAGCTGGTGGACTAAAAGAAAGTTTTTAAGAGACATATTGAATAAATCTAACACTTGTCCAGCCTATGTGAAACACCGTCTTCTGTGGCACTATTTGTGTCCCTGATATGGGACTATTTATCTAAGAAGGTATATCAAGACCAGGTAGTAGCAATGCATGACTCATACTCCAAAATTAAGATGGGCAAAGGCAACTTCAGATTTTCTGTGATATTACAAAGGACGTAACTCATTTCAAGAAGTCCATGCAATGCCCACTCATCCGCTGATGCTATGTCTGCCATTGACATTACCTTTCTGAGATCAGTAGTACTGGTGGCCATCAGTGGCTAATAATTCATTTTTCCCATCTCACTAGACGTAGTTTGTATTTTATAGCTGTTCTCTGTCACCTACAATAAATTATTTCCTAGCTCTACTACTGACTTAGGATTGTTGGATGTGTTCAGGTCTAATTTCATTAAAACGAATCTCATGCTGGCATGTAGGAGGGAAGCAGTCTAATGATATTAGCTAAAGAACTTACATCTGGTTCTTTTTGCTAATGCTGTCTGGCATCTGCAAAGGCAAAACCAGCTGACATCCACAATGTTAATCTTGTTAATTTTTTTTCAAAAGATCTCCGAGGAGGAAATGTACATTGCATAGTTATTGCCTTTCTTTGTATACAATAGCAAGAATCATTTTGATCCCTGTTTGTTTAGAAAACAAATCTAATTTTCAACTCTGCTTTTCACTGCACAAGGAATTTTTAACATTTACACTCTCATACTGAGAGTCAATTTATTGAGAAGAGTACAGATAGTAAGTAAGGCCCACGAGCTTAGGTTCATAAAGGATTTCTTTTGTGGGGGCAGGGAGGGAATAGAAGGTGAAAAACTATGTGCCATCCTTAGCACCAACATGCAAACTATAGATCCTGAGAGCCTTCACTAAAATGCTGACTTAATGACAAAATCAGCTAAGCTCCACAAACAATTCAATTTACAGCATTATCAGGTCTACTAAACCCAGATCTCTATTACTTCTGTCAGGTGTGCCTGAAGATAGCCTTAAGTCTGGTATGCCACCTCATGCAAATCAATTCTCCCTCTACTGCTTGTAGTGGTAGGGTTTAAGCATGTGCCCACCACCCTTCTATGACTCAGTCTCCCCTTCCTAGTACCTAGTTGGATGATTCCAAATTCATCTCACAAGCAAGTAGTTCAGAGCAGCTTGCTGCCTGTTGGTTACCTCTGTGCTGTCCAGCATTGCAAGCAAGGAGTTCTCCTGCATATTGGTTGCAGACTGCCTGATCTGGGAGGCTTTGACAGGATGCATCTAATCAAGCAAACCACACTCAAAATACAGCCAGCGAATATCACAATGGTCTTTCCACCTCTTTTCCACTCAACAGGTCAGTGCTTAAAGTGCTCTGAACATCATTTCTATTACAAATGTTCTCTGCTACAGGTGAAAAAAGTGAGAAAAAGGCTCTTTGCCTACAACGCAATCTCCAGAAAGTTTTGCCCTGTAGGATCTTGATCTGTGGTCAGTGACTGTTTAACTACCCTGCTTCCAGTTGTTTGCAGTCCGATCTTTCTTGCTGTGAAACTTCTTCAGATCCCTTTGCAGTTAAAAACTCTTCTACCTAGCCAGAATTGTCAACAGCTATGGAAAAAAAAAATGCTGACAGATTCCCCAAGTTACCAGTGATTTTGATTTTTTTGACACAATACCCACAGCTCTCAGGCAATTTAGTTTCACATTACTCACAATACAATACTGTAAGAAAAATTCTATTAGTAGGAGTCAATTTTCAGAGTCCAGATTCAGTCAGGATTTTTTTGAGAGGAACCTATTTTGCTGCTTGGATCTGAACATCTCTAGTGTTAGCATGTCATCTGTAAAATGGAAGGAATTTGGTTGTCTTAGACTAGTCTCAGTCTCTTGGTGAGGTAGGCAGATTTGGTGGCATTAAAATGCATATCTCTTGTGTATATCACAGATGTGGCTCTCGACACTTCCTTACGTAGCCTGGTACTCAATCATGGACAAGAATTTTCTAAAACAGGGTCAATGGATGGCATATGCTAGCTGTCATCTTGTATTTGCCCTTTGAGAACCTTCTCTATTTCCTTGGGGGTGTGTACACAGAGTGAGATGACTTTTTGCAATGCAGCATTCACAAGAGCTATTTCTCTTTCTAGAAGACTGCTGAAAGAAAAGTAGAGAGGTATCTAATTATATTTTAAATAGTCTGTGAGGTATTTTTCTGTACTCTGTACTTTAACCATGTGTGCTTTCATTCTTCAAATATGAAAAAAAATTAAATCACCCTGAATGTGTGCAACTATTCAGGTATATTCTATAATGGATTTTCAGTTTTATTACTAGTGAAGGTCATACAAGAGTTTTGCTTTACCCAGTTGGCTTCTAAAATATTGAAGGTTAGAATTTTCCCATCTAAGAAGTTCAAGAACAGCACATAAGGACCAAAGAATACTCCTGTCTCATTAATTAATCAAGTCATGTCACAGCAGATCTTGTTAATCCATCCTCAGAGGAAACTCAAATGATGTTTCAATTCTCTATGCAAGAATAGACAGAATAGTGAATAGTGATAATGCTATACAATTACAGAGAGATGGGCAGCATTTGGAGGCACCAGAAATTAAACTAAATTAATTTTTTCCCCAACAGCAACTAAAAGACTTTTTTGGATGTTATCTTTGTGAACTAATCTATTTAGAGGACACTAGCAGGATTATATTTTGGTGCTAAATATTGTAAGGTGACTGCATTAAAAGCTCCATTGGAAAGAACAAGAGTTAATGAATTTTAAAAGTCACTTTGTTGCATAAAACCAAGCAGCTTATTTTGGCATCTTTTATCTATTTGAAGTCACAGCAGAAAAATGCAGGTGTTCACAGTGTACTAGGAGAGCGACAATGATGGGGTATGCAGTAATAGGTGTTACATTACTTTTTCTTGGCTAGTAGCAGCATTTGCTTTCTAGTCCTAAAAAGAATCAAATTGCTAAATCCAGCGACCAGGCTCACAGAGTAGTTGTTCTTTTTTTTCCAGGATGAACAAACATTTTAAGTCTGAGATTTACTAGCAATACTCTTCATTTAGTCAAATCGAGTGTCTGACCTCTGCCTTGAGAGTTAATGAATACTCTTGCCCTAATCCCACCAAATGTCTGAGCTCTACATAACTGTTCACAGGTGAAAAGCCTCTCAGAGGTCAAGGGATTATTCTGATACTTCATGTTCAATATGTTTAAGTAAACAGCTGAGCTTAGCTCAGTGACTCTTACAAAACTGATGCTTGCATATAGATAACACATGCTCCCTGTATGAAAGGAAAGTAGTAATACTCTACATTTAGCCTAATAGGATTTATGCAGGATACAGCTGATGCAAAAGTTCTTGAGCTGGATCAATGTACAGGAAAAAGTTCTACTTTTTCTAGCAAAGTTGGCTGTTGCAAGTTAGCAATAAAGGAATACATTTATTCAAATTTTAAGACCAAGAAAAATCATAGTGGTGGTTTTTAAAATTGTTGTACTGCTCACATCTCGAGGTCTCTGTCCAGACGTAGATGTTCTTTCCCAACCTTGCCTAAGGCTCTTCTGAGAGCTCTGACAATTACGTGTGAAATTATCCCTCAGACAGAAGAGTGATGCATCTGCAGCATGGGTCTGATCCAAAGATCAGTGAAAGCAATGGAAAAACTCCAAGTGGTGCAATCACTTGTGGATGAGATCCCTGAATTGTTAGTGATGAAGCACTGTAGAAAATGTCAGCCCCAATTAAGCTGTGGCAAAATTCCCATCCTGTAGGGTCAGGATTTCAACTGTAAAATTTTCTCTGTTATCTATACTCCATAGATTCCAATTACTTTCCAGCTTAACACATCTACAAAAGTGAAGCTTATTTGTAAAATCAGTCATCCTTTTTCCACTAATCCCAAAACTTCTAGCATTACTGTCATATAAAATGAGTTCCTGTCTCTTTTTTATTTTAGTTATTTTTACCTCTTCTTGAGGAAGAACGGTCAGTAAAAATGTGTGCTCATGTTTGCAATCATGTGCTCTTTCCTTATTTTTGTGTCCCTTTTTGATTTAATTTTCACCACTGTCTATGCAACTGAGTTGTCTGTTCATAATATGAACTCCAGAATTTCAAAACACAGATTTTTAATATAATGTGAATAGTTACATCAGAAGTACCTGCATACTACTTTAATCCGAGATCAGAAAAAAAACACCGTAGGATTTATAACTAGTGTCTTATGCCACTTCAGATGAAGGATCCTGTGGGCCAGGGCCTCAGATGATGTCCAGAGACACGGCTTCATCGATTTTAGTCAGCTCACCAAATGAGGATCCCTTTCTACCTGTCCTTATACAATTCTTTATGGCCATTCTATGGAATTAAAATGTGGAGAAAAATACAAATCAATAACTATCAAACTGAATAAATATGAGAAGACTTTGATCTGCTGCCAGATGCTTTGTGTTTAGTGAAGTAAGCTAAATTTACTGCAGAAGTTCCTACTTCTGATCTACACTTTGCACGTTCTTTAGACTTAAAAGAAGTCCCCTACCTGCTCCTGTTAAGAATAAAATCTCTGTCATGACTAGTTAATTAGCTTACTCAGGCACTCCATTGTGACATAATTAAATTTTTCATGCAGTTACCTTATTCCTAAGTCTCCACTAACAAGTTCAGAACATAAATGTAGAGTCCCTCCACAGGTTCACTGACTACCTAATCTTGCTGTGCCAGGTTACGATCCTTCCAGGCCTTACCCGAGGCTCACTCTGGAGGTTTCCCACAAAAATCTTAAGAGACCTGGAGACTGCAAAGATCTGCGCTGTAGCTGTGGCTGA
>VYZW01048791.1:23423-42217 GCA_013401315.1 Balaeniceps rex | reverse complement strand
CCAGGAGGGGCTGTTGCCAGCCTGGAGCACGTTCTCCCTGCAACAGCCCTACTGACTACTCTTTAATATCACGCACAAGTTTTATTCCTACAGATAGCCATGCCCCCACTCTCCAGCATCCTCACTGTTAATTGCAGGTCAGNTTCCTCCTACCAAGGGGCTGGAAGGAAGCTAGGAGACATCTAGACCATTCCACCTCCATTTACAATTGAGGAAGCTAAATGCTGGATTTGGTTTTCATCCAATCTCCACTTCCCCCAACCAAACCCTTTCCTTCCTCTTCACTTCTTTCTCAGAGCTCTGTGCACACATATGATGTACACAGCAATTTGCTTGTATACAGACGAAAATCAAGGAAACCGTGGATGAGAGGAGACATTTATAGCCCTGCACCTACTGATATACACTTACCTAGCTCGCCCTTTTCCCAATCACCCTTTTCTATCCTGAAATTATAAGGAAGGGGACAGTCTTCCTGGCCATAACACAGCTTTTTGCAGTCATCTGTCTATCAGCAGCCATATATTGCAACCGTCTCTGAAATTCTCTTAAGTAGCACTCCCCCATGGCATTTCATTGTACAGACACCCAGCGTAGGTTTATATAGGTTTATGTGGTCACGACTAAAAATGCATCCCTAATCAGTTAATGCCTTTAAGATAGACCTGATTTTCCCTATTCTACCTCAGTATTATGAGGAACACAGAATGACTGTTTAAAGCATGTTCTAGAACATAAAAATTCGAGGCACCATAAAGTCCTTATAAGAAACTGGAACAATCTGACATATTTGAATGATTTTCAATACATATTTTTAAAATATCTCTCATCTCTACAAACAGAAATATTGGATGGAAATTCATGAGGATCAGTGAACTCTATTTTTGGAAAATCGGTGGTAATGAAATAAGAAATGTAGAGATAATGTAGAAAACATGAAAATAAACAATCACTAAAACCCCCAAACACTTGCTAACAAACCTTCACACATTAGTATCTAAAAAAAAACTTTAATGTTTCATAGGAGAAAGGAGAATTCATTGAGGAGAAGGTAGCTCATCACAACACTCTCTAGATTTGGATTTACTTTTCTTCCCTTGCACAAAACTGTTACATTTATGTACTGGTGCTAACTATAAACTACAAAAACAGGAAACATAAAGAAGTTACTTCCACATCATTTACAGTTTGCTGGTTTATTGATTTTCTCTCCACTCCCCACGTCTCACATTTCATTTGAGCCATTTGTTTTACATTTTAAAGGAATAGCCTTCCAAACACAGTTAATTTTACTCAGGCTTTAACATGACATTGGCTAGTCAGTATTATATTAATCTCTGTGATGCTGATGTTTACAAAACAGGGTTATGGGGGAAAATCTTGATTGCCCTACTCGCACAATCAGTTGCACTGGTTTTAATGGCACTATTAACATTAGTACAATCAGCAAGATTTGGCTTCTTACAGCTGTCAGCATGCCTTTCCCAAGAAAATCTTGTAATTCTTTCTCATTTCTAAAAGCAGAGTTTTTAAAAAACTGCAGTCACATTGTTTTGCTCAGAGCCTGCTTTCACTCCAGGCATTTTGAGGGAATCGTATGTTCTTAATATATGCAATTTCACTGTTAACAATTGAATCAGAGTATTCTAGAAAACCAGCAGGCTTTTTGTCTTGCCTGAGCAAGATCACAACTCAGAGTTGTACGCTTCTAATCTGATTTTACTTTTGTGTGTGTCAAATTGGCTACTTCAACAACAGTTCCACAGCAGATCACTGGCAGGTATGCATGCCAGGAAATCACGCGGTGCTTTCCATTTGGTGCCTCTTCTTGCAGGCTCACTGTGTTCACTGCTGCATCCTTCCTCATGCTGTGCAGTGAAGTACATACACAACCCAGGATTTAATTTAATGTTCACCATTTTCTCCATAGCAGCATGCAGAACTAAATACTCTGAGTAAGCCTAAAACAGAAGAGAGCAGTCTCTGCTCACCAGGAAAAAAATGAACAGGATGAAGCTCTGTCTACCTAGCATGTCTCCTGGATCAGAATGTGTTGTCCACTGCAGGACCCAGAGACTCGACCCTGTCTCCTACTTTCCTGTCTTTGCCTGATATAGGGAGAAAACGAGAATTCCATGACCTGAACCACGTATGTGTAAAACAACTATTTGTTATGTTTCCAGCTTCTAATGCCAGGGTGAAACAGCAGCTTCAGCACAGGGCTCTAAAACCTCGGACCCATAAGTTTCCATCAACTGGCGATATTTATCATCCTATTCTGAGAGGCAGAATTACAGTGTTCTCTGAACAACTTCCTCTCGTGAAATGCAATGACCAGGTGCACCCCTGTGCCTTGTGGCAGGACTTCCAAAATAAGCACAATTAAAGCCTCTTTTGTTTGGTTTGAGTGTTAGCTCCCTTTTGTATTTTAAATGACTGCATCCAGCTTTCTCTCTGCTTGTAAGGAAATTTGGTATTTCTGAAAATAAAAAGTGACATGATTTTAAAATGTTTTTCTTGGCAAGTACAACTGGAATAAAAATAACCTTGTAACACAATTAGAAGTACCATTGTGAAGCAAATGTAACAAATTGTCACAAAAAGAGATTTGTGCAGTCTGTAATAAATATGAGACCGAAAGTAATTACACTATATACACAGTGAAACTTTTTAGAACAATACTTTTAGCGTTTATCACCTACATTGATACTATAGTATAATTATTTCTACATTATACACAGAGGCCAACTACTCTGAATATCCACTTACATTCTTCTTCAGATGCTCACATATGTTGAAGAAAGATGGCTTTTCAAAAATACTTTAGAAGTTTAGAGAAAAGGAGAAATGTCACAAGGAAAGATTCCCAGGTGCCAGTACTCACTGCAGCAAGATTTGCTGAACTTAATTACCTAAAATGCAGTGCTGATTTGCTGAAAGATGCGTAGTATTGGAGCACAGTTAATTAGCACAGAAAAGCCCAAGGGGCTTCACACCAATTTATATCACCTGGGTAATGAGGAACACAGGAATAAAAGACTTCTTGGGTCACTGACTACACTCCTGTGCAATCACAGACAATCAAATCATACAATCTTAACTCAAACAGCACTGAATATCTCCTTCCATTTTGTTGGTGAACCATTCGTAATTTCTCTTCAGATCTGATTTTCCAGGCATATTTGCACCCTTTCAACCCTCTGAGGGGTCTTTACATTTACAGAGTAACTTTACTCATGGCCTGTTTATATTCATTTGCTTTTCAGTCAGTTCTGCCCTTTAAGCTTCAAAAGCTCTTTCCTTTCTAGTGTTTATCCCTTCCTCAGTGCACAGAAATAAATCATATCCACTTTCAGTTTTTGTTTTTCTATGACAAACACGCCAAGTTCTTTAGTGTTGTCCCAAGGGATGGGCTTTCCTTTCTCTTTTCTTTCTAGTGGACATTTTCTTCATCAATTCTAGTTTGAAATTGATCTCTCATGAAGGGACGTGGCCACAATTTTAAACAATCTTCCAGAGGTCTGATCAGTGCTTTGCACAACAGCATCAAAACTCTCCTTTCCCTACAGAAATGCCCCTCCAGTATGCCTAGAACTGTATTCACCATTTCCATGTCACATTACAATGATAACTCAAAAACATTCAAAAATTGACTACCAAGCATTGCAATTCCCTCTCCCCTTCATTTCTCCCTTGTAAAGTGCTATGGTATAACAGAGGTTCTTCTTATTAGTCCTTAAAAGCATGACTGTGCACTTTGTATTACTTATCTTTCCTATTTTTATCACTTCATTTCTCAAGGTCCTACACTTGTCTATGATATTCCAGTTCTACCTTTATGTTTCCAATGCTTCTGAGGTTCTGCCATAAGCAAACTTTGTTAGCGCACATTTACCCTTTTTTCCTCCCAATATTGTAAATTTAAATACTTAATTCAACCAAAAAAACCCCCCAAAACTTTTTTAGAACTCTTTTAAACAAACAAACAAAAAAAATCCCTTTCTACAGGCAGCCACCCTGTAGCCTATGACTTCTGTCACTAGAGTCATTACTCCAATTAAGCATTTATTTGCTTGCTTCAAAATTTTTTTATACCAATACCTAAACTCTTTATCTTTGCTAGTAACTTCCCATGAGGCCCTAAAACACTGTACAGCAGTCCCAAAGATTAGGTATTCTGTCTAAGGCTGGAACACCAATTTGTAATAGCTCAGGTTGCACTGGATCTGTTTATGTAAACTTATGTTACTTTCCAGCTCATTCACTTTCAGTCCATTAATTATCTTTCTTTCAATCATCATTCTAAAGTCCTGTATACTACTACAGGCATATATAAAATATTTTTTTCCTTAAACAAAATATCTGGTTTTGCCTTTCTGTAGTCTGGGAGTACTATCCCTGACTTGTGTGAGTTTTTAAGATTCTAATTCTTCATTATATACACTGTTTCACATGCCATTTATTTATCTTTCTGAGGAATAGTTTACACCATTTCAGTTTAAGCACAGTAATTGCACTAAGTTTTACCTTAACTTGTCCCTGTAAGTTTTTTATCTATCGCTGTTTTTGTTCCTCTGTTCAACATAACTGACGCAACTGAAGCAAAGCATTAATTTAGCTCTGAGTCGTAACTGTTTCCTTGACTGCAACTTTGCGGCATGGTGGCCTTTTTCTACTTCTCCTGTTTTTACTTTAATTTTATAAATAATGTTTTCATATTTGTTTAACTTTCCTTGGCAAAGGTGACTCAACATAACCCTATCTTCTCTGATTTTGAAAATTAACAGATGAGATCAGCAATTTAATGAGGGTCAGTACCTGCACTCATTCATGCTGTAACAGTTCTGAAGAATCAATTAGTCCTTGAGATCATGGCAACACAGACCCTGCAAGAAGGAAACTCTGCAACCCCAATAAGCCAAGGACAGAAAGGCTCTGCAACACAAGGACTGGTGATCAAAATTGTAATTGTCTGGGTAAGCATGCTATCATAGTTTCATAGCCTGTTATGATGATGGGCTGCAGTCAGGTCCCCTTTGAAGCTGAAAGCATCAGAAGGCAGAACTCTTAATTGAGGTTTGCCAAGGGTTTTGCAGGAGCAAACATGCCAAGCAAAGAAACTAAAGCTGTCTCTCAATTAAAAGGATTACTTACAATCACCCAGGGCCACCTATCTTTGAAAATTGTTCGTATGAGCAGCAGGAAATGAAGGCGTAAAACTGAAGTGAGTGGAAATAGCACACGCACGTGCAGCCAGGCACTGTGCTCATACAATGGCTCAAGGAGCCAGCCAGGATCAGGCTGCTGCAGCCTCGCTCAAACACAGAAGTTTTGATCAAAACATGAACGCAACAGTGCAAATCATACAACTCAGCAAGGATCGCAATGCTGTACACCAGTATCTTACTGTGACAGACATCACTGATACATGCTTAAATTTGTCTGGAATCAAAAGATTAGGTTTGGGAAACTCTGAAGCCTTCCTTGACTTAAAGAGCTCTGTCCTGTTTATTAGGCAACAGGAATGTATTTTACTATTACTGGAAAAGGCGTGTACATGCATTTGTACAGGTCCTTCCTAATATATTTTCCACCTCAAGCTGACTGTTTCTTCTGTGCAGATGAGAGCATTGCTTCACGAGTGGGTTCAGCACTTTTTTCCAGAGGTTAGTTTTTACCTTCTTCAAAAGCTGTGGAAGACAACTGGGACTCTGGGCCTGTCAACAAGGAAGGTTTATTCGGGAATGTGGTCTGTCTAGTATAGGGGATTTACTTTACTAACAGTGAGATTCCTACTCCAGCTCAGGGTTAAAACTTATCTGCCATGTTGAGAACTTAGCTTTACAGTCAATTTGTATTAAAGCGTATATGGCATTGATCTTTCTCAAATGGTTTATCCGGTCTCTCTTCCTTTTCTGGAAAGTAATGCTATTTTTCTCCTTCTGGTCCCCAAATTAAAACTTCAGGATGACCTCTCCTTTCATTCTACTTTCTTCTTCCTAAAACTTTCAGGGGCATCAAGAAGAAAGGCTGGAATTTGTAAAAGGCATTCAGCCGGAGTGCTTTGGCAAGCAGCCTTTCCAAAGGGCTACAGAGTCTGTGATGTTTCCGTGTGGGATAGATCCCGGTTTGATGGTGGTTCAGTACATGTGTATGTGTGTGTGCGTGCGTGCGTGCTCTCCAGCCCCATGCCAGGAAGCAGGTGGGTGGGATGACGTGTGGGAGACCAGAGAAAGGGCTTTACGGAGAAATTCTTCTCTGATAGGTAGACCACCTTTAGAGATTAAACAGATCTCTCTGTCAGGCAGAGGGGATTTCTGTGAGTCTCTGCCACTGCCTCTTTACACACCTGCCAGTGGACGCCTGACTGCAGCATTGCTTCAGTAACCAAGGAAATCGCAGTCTGGGAAACTAGATCTCTTCCTCGCAGCACACAGGTCTGGCCTTCACACTCTCTCCTCCCTGGGTTCTGACGCCGTGATTGTATTTATTTCTGTGAAGAACCCTACTGCATCCTGCACATCACTAAGGTAACAAAAAACTCCAGTTCCCATTTCACATGTCAGTTTTTCATATTCTTTATTTCAAACACTAATTTTCTCCCAGTGTATCAGTAGTAATTATTACTTATCTCGGCAATGACTGTTTCAGCTTGAAAATATGGTCTTGAAAAGAGCAGAATGATACTCTGATTTAAGGACCCTGCCAAAAACATTAACATTACTAGTTTACATGAGTAATATGAACATCATCTTTTTTAAAGGACTATATTTCTTCTGTCCTCCTCTGGCAAGGCTATATATCAAAGGAAAAAAAATGTGTCAGAACAGATAAAAGACCTTTTGGAGATTTATTGTGTTATATATGTTAATGGACAATATCAGTTCTATAAAAAGACATTGCTGTGGTTTAACCCCAGCCGGCAACTAAGCACCACACAGCCACTCGCTCACTCCCCACTGTTGGGATGGGGGAGAGAATCAGAAGGGTAAAAGTAAGAAAACTCGTGGGTTGAGATAAAGACAGTTTAATAAGTAAAGCAGAAGGTGCGCATGCAAGCAAAGCAAAACAAGGAATTCATTCACTACTTCCCATCGGCAGGCAGGTGTTCAGCCATCTCCAGGAAAGCAGGGCTCCATCATGCGTAATGGTTACTTGGGAAGGCAAATGCCGTAACTCCAAACGTCCCCCCCTTCCTTCTTCTTCCCCCAGCTTTATACGCTGAGCATGACGTCACGTGGTATGGAATATCCCTTTGGTCAGTTGGGGTCAGCTGCCCCAGCTGTGTGCCCTCCTAACTTCTTGTGCACCCCCAGCCTACTCGCTGGTGAGGTGGTGTGAGAAGCAGAAAAGGCCTTGACTCTGTGTAAGCGCTGCTCAGCAGTAACAAAAACACCCCTGTATTATCAACACTGTTTTCAGCAGAAATCCAAAACATAGCCCCATACTAGCTACTATGAAGAAAATTAACTCTGTCCAAAGCGAGCACAGACATTAACATTGATTTGTTATATCCAGCATCTTATGAAACTGGAATGAGGATTAAAAATATGAAGCAAACAACAAATAATTTAATTCTTAGCATTTCTACAGATACTTCACTTCCTGAAGCTTTGTGTCACTTTCCTTAACCAGAAGCAAAATACCTAGGTTGCACAGATTATTTGGTATCAATTTCAGTGTACTTCAAAATGAAAGTGGCCCAAAGCATAACAAGAGAACACAACCTTTGCTACTGATCAAGAAGAGAAAATGTTTAATTTAGCTCATTGTTCATTGCCAATATTTGTCTTTTTTTACTCTTACTACGGGAGTCTTGTTATACATAAAGACCATCAATCATCATAGGATGAAATACCCACTCTCTGAAGCAATCATACCACAGCTATTGTTTCTACCTCTTCTCTCCCTACTGTTGCCATTCTTTTTGGCTCACATTGTTGTCTGTCTTTCTTTAGTTTCTTCATTAGTTCCCTCATTCCCCTGACTATCTTTGAGGAAAGAGCCTGGGGGCAGAGAAGAAATTGATCGGACTGGGAACACCTGGCACTTGTGCTTGCAGCTTGTTGCGCCAGAGCCAGTGAGCTGTTTGCAGAGACTTCATTCACTTCCATACCATTTTGTTCACTCACCTGTTGTTCCAGCATCCCATTGTCAAGTCCTGCAAGCACAAATCCTCCTCTCGTCCTTTCCTCACTATCCCCTCCTCTTTGTCAATTTATTTTTTCCACTGTGAACAGCCCAAGAAAACAGACTGCACCCAAAAGCCAGTTCTGATGAATACTGATTTAGCATTTTTTCCAGAAAATTCTAATTATGCATGTTCCCTCTTTTCTGAGAAAAGTGCATGCAAAGCTTTGCAAAATACCACACATGACAGATTAATAAGTTGGCCCTGAAGTTTTTAAAATGACATATAAAAACCCGCACAAAATCCAAGGTAAACAATGTGTTTGAATCTCTCTTTGCTTTCAGAATTCAGGAAGAATTTAGTTCAGCACTAAACAACTGTATCTATTATTTACAGGTTGCCACAGCCTTTTCTTAAAAGATCCACAGCACAGAAGCAATGGCTGTGGGTGAGGCAACAGTGAAGATACTGCACAGCTAGTGCCTTAAGGCATTTCATAATGAAGGTAAAACTAGAGAAGCAGTTCTTTTGACATCTGTAGGACTGAAATCTTCCATACAAGACAGCACATTCTGTAATTTTTTTTTTTCTCCTATTCAAATAAACTGGAAACTTCTGCAAATACAGCAGGAGCAAGGCTTTCTTTTCAGGATAAAGCCAGTTTCCCTCTTGAGCTTATAGCCAGCAGGTTTGGTTTTTTGTTTTGTTTCTTTTTTTTTTTTTAATTTACTGGAAGAACCAGTGTATGATTGAAATGGGAGGAACGGGTGAAAACTGCAATACCTTTTCCTATGAATATAAGCGTTATCAGATGGCTGCTGTACTCACAGCAGTCTTTTGCAGTAAGAGGGAATAAGCAAAAACTTTCTTCTGTGCACAAAACTCAGGATGAACAGAATTACTTCTTTACACCATCACTCTGCTTCCATATACTCCATATCTATAGAGTGTATGCAGCAGGTGTCCGCACTGCTTGAAAGACAGGGTTGATTTTTAGTGTAATTTAGAGATACTTCCATTGTTTTCTTCTAACCTTTTACAAATAGCCTCTAAATCAGTAATGTTTAGAGTGTGAAGACCTAGGCATAATTCAGATTAAGCGCGTCCTGGGAACACGCACTGAGGATGCCTCGCTCCCTGCCCTGCCCCGCTCCTCCCAAGTTCCCGAAGTCAACTCTCAGATTGCGCAAAACTTAGAGTAAATATATTGATTCTTATGTTATAGTCGTTCAAAGTCAGTCCTTTCCTGTTTTATAGCAAAGTCTTGTACATGGTAAAATTACTTTAAATTTCATAACAGTATCTTTAGCTAAGTTTCTGAAAGCTTGCTTGGAGAACAGGAGACAGCTGGCTTTCCATATGGTTTTGGTTTCTTTTCTTGACCTGTTATTTCACTCTGGCATTGGGTAACTCTGTCCCAAGGTAAGGAAGAAATCTCTTCTCTAGCTTTTCAATTATTCCCTTCAGCTTTCTTGTATGCTCATAAAGTGGACTCCAGCCCACGATAACATCACCAACCTTCATCTGTGTATTGTTTGCTTTTCTTTAAGGTATGACTGACCCACTGCTGATTCACGTAGGAGTGCCATACTAATCCTGGTATTCAAACAACTAGCGACAGCATCGTTTATGGCTATGCTCTTTTAGAGAGTCTTCAATCCACTGAACAGTGTACTTATTCATGCCAATTTGAACTTATTTCTCAATTAAGAATTCTCACTTAAGGGATAAAATTGAACATTGATTGCATTGTCTCAATTAAATTATCAAATGTGTTATTAAAATCCAAAGAAAGTAGTATACTCTTCTTTAATCCACATATACATTTTTTTCTTGACAAACTAATCATTTTACACACTCTTCGCTACCTCCCAGAAAAAGTTAGCATCTTCTAGCCAGCTAAATGCTTAAAATGGTCACAATTTCACCTCTATGTATGACTTAAATTTGTAAATCAACTATATCTCAGCCAATGATAAATGACCTGCTTTAGACCTCATAATTTTGTCCTCAAAACAACCCATAACACAGTATTTATTTTGCATAATAACTACTGAAACAAATGGCCTGGCTGTTCCTTATTTCAATGAGAAATTTTTTAGATTTTTTCTTTCTGGACTCTTCTTAAATTTTTCAGAGGAGCTGGAAACAATATATTGCCATCTGGACACCTTACACATAATCCATCAATGCATGATTTTAGAAGGGCTGTTTCTAAGCAATTACATTGTTTTTGCCAATGGGAAAAAAAAAAGATAAAATTATTTTTAAACAACATAGGGGCTGGACTAGGGAATAATTTATCATCAAAGTAAATCTCTATAAAAGATGGAAATAAAGTTAATTTAATACTCTGACTTGAAAGTCGGGGAATCAAGGTTTAAGTTCATTCTTTTCCACAGAATTTTGTGCAAACCTCAGAGATCATCTGGCTTTCTGTAGCATCTCCTTTCACCTTAGTGTTGTGCGAATGAATACGTCAAAGATTGTGAGGTACTCAGATACTACACAGGGAATGAAATGTAAGAGGGTTGAGAAAGTATTCTCTACAGGAAGAATAATAAATACAAAGCGCTACCATGCATAGATCTTAAGTAGTGTAATTTTTTCTCAACTCAAAATTATTTGAGCAGGGAATTTCAAAAGCAGAAGGGATATCTGAGACAGGAATGTAAACTGGGGAAACCACATGGTGCCTTTGAAAGCCTACTCCTCGTCCTGAAGTTTGGATTCAGTATCTGAGTGCAGATGTTTCCAAAGGCTCAACCTTTCATTCCTGAGTAGTGTTAATGGGCTAGCAAGGCAGTTAAACCTCTTGTTAAAAGAGAGACTTTATATTTCCATATTATTCTATGTCTTTACTCCGCAAATTGAGCATTACTTCTCACTAAAAAATAGCTGCCAACTATGTCTTCAAGATTACTAATAAGACTGGCGGCTTATTCCTGTACTAGTCATACATAAAATGTCACCTAATATTAATATCCAAACTCCAGATATTAGATTGCATAATAAAACTGTTCTCATTATATATATATTTACATACATATATAAAGCTACATATAACTTGCATACCAAATGAAATATATACATTGTTTAAAAACAGCTTCAGTGCTGAAATTGTAGTATCAGTTTGGAGCAGATGTCACCATCTGGCTGCCTTCACTAGTATCTCTATGAGACCATTTAAATCTCCTGACTGGCTTCTACACAGAAAGTAATTAGAGTAAAACACAAGGGATGGGATCCAACTGTGTTAAAATTAAGGTGTTTTCCTTCATTAAACTGAAGAAACATGATTAAAAAAAGGACGAACAAATGAACAATTTCAATTTGATGAACACCTCGTTTTCTTCCTCTTCCTTAAATAGCAAAAAATCTGGGATTTTTATTCATTTGGTAAGTATCTATACATTTTGTTTCTTTTTTAAATGCAGTATTAACATTTTCATCCAATCCTTTATTTTTTCTCTAATATGTAGTCGGTTGATGTATACAAGTTTCCTTTAATTAATTTATTTATTTTTAAGCTAGCATTTCCTAGGATTTAGGTCAGCTTCTTTTCCACTTCCTTGATTTAGAAGCAGAAATCTCATGACCCATTATTTTGGTTGTGCTGCTGGTTGATTAGGATTGTAAAATGGAAGCATATTGAGGCAATATAAAATAATGATTAACCTGACTTGAAAAAAGTAGGAAATCTAAAAAGAAAATAGAAAAACTAAAGATACAGTTTTGTATATAATTGTCTTGAAGATCCAAAGGTCTCTCTTCAGTTATTCAATGAAGCAGAAAAAGTGAATTGCAAGTTTAAAAAGAAACAAACAGAAAGCTTTAGGCATAGATAACACCACTATGACCATGTGTTTCAGGTAAAAGTTCTCCACTGGACTTTATAACCTCAGAATACAGTTCATAGGTACCAGACAAAATTACATACAGATGTATCTAGAGAGACACCCACATATATACACATAAATATCTATTTCCTTAAGTATGTGTATTTGGTTTTAATAAGAGTTTCTGAGTGTCTTCCATACCACTAATTCTCCTTAAAATCCATTAGAGGAAGGAAGTATCGCCTTGGCTCATATTTCCTTCTCAGCAAGTTGTTCTCTTATTTACCTTACCTTTTTCTAGAAAACAAGGTGTGAATTTTCACAGTATCTTGCTTAAGGTCCAGTATTTTAAATTATGTAAGACAGATTGCCTAACTTGTGCATTCCACAGAGCAGCTCTAACAGCTGTGATGGTGTTTCCTTGTTGCTTTACTTATTTATTTTCTGATTGGTACTGGGATAAAATGTTGTCAATTTTTTCTTCACTAGAGTACAAATGGAACTGCAATACCTTTCTAAGCTGCTGCATTTCATTTTTAATTCTTAAAAGGATCTGACACAGTTCTATAAAATTGCAGTGATTTGCAGTCAATAATGCTAAACTAAAACTAGAAGAAACAGTAACAATAAACTTATGGAACTCTATTAAAAAGATAGGACCAATAAAGTGTTTTTATCTGTGAGGACACAGAAAACTTGGAAAAAAGTTTCATAAGGGTCCCCAAACCAAGTAGTATTTTGCCTTCTACCTTCATTCCAAGCTTGCAGAAAGCTGTGTAAATCACTTAGATCATGCTGGCTACACTAATAAAGAAACAGAAGGTAACAGTATTTCCTGGCATTCATGACAAATCTCTCTCAAACTAACCAGGCTGAAAAGCATGCTCCTTAAGTTAATAGCGCAGTACACAATGATTTGAGTTATGAAAATATTTTGCTCTTTCTGCTGAAGATCTTATCATGACTTGCTGGCAAATCATACTATTCTTTAAGTCAGTGTCTTTCATATCTTCTCCACAAATCATAGAATCATAGAATAGTTTGGGTTGGAAGGGATCTTTAAAGGTCATTTAGTCCGATCCCCCCTGCAATAAGCAGGGGCATCTTCAACTAGATCAGGTTGCTCAGAGCCCCACCCAACCTGACCTTGAATGTTTCCGGGGATGGGGCATCTACCACCTCTCTGGGCAACCTGTTCCAGTGTTCCACCACCCTCATCGTAAAACATTTCTTCCTTATATGTAGTCTAAATCTATCCTCTTTCAGTTTAAAATCATTACACCTTGTCCTATCACAACAGGCCCTACTAAAAATTTTGTCCCCATCTTTCCTATAGGCCCCCTTTAAGTACTGAAAGGCCGCAATAAGGTCTCCCCACAGCCTTCTCTTCTCCAGGCTGAACAACCCCAACTCTCTCAGCCTTTCCTCACAGCAGAGGTGTACCATCCCTCTGATAATTTTTGTGGCCTTCCTCTGGACCTGCTCCAACAGGTCCATGTCTTTCCTGTGCTGAGGACTCTAGAGCTGGATGCAGTACTCCAGGTGGGGTCTCACCAGAGCGGATCTTTGTAGACAATTTACATCTTATTGTCTATCACACACTGATGGTCAATGACAATTTATTCAGTTACAAACTGCCAATATCTGATAATATTAGCAAAACATTTCTTTCCAGTATCCAGATAACTACAAAAGTATGGATATATATTCATTAAACTTTTCAAGGTTGAAAGGTGCATCCAACACTGGACATCACAACAATGCAACTGCCAAGTGTGGACAACTTCAGTACGATTACTGTATAATTTTATATGTGCACATATACAAGCCCAATGGCTTACAGATACTGTAAAAGAAACATATTTCACTATGTGTTCATAATGTGTCAATGTGACACATTTGAACACATCACAGCCATATTCTTTCTGGCTTATTGTTGCAGTATCTATCATTTTGTGTGGGAAGGTAGGAGCAGAAACATAGAGATTTTAAAAAATTCTAATTTACAGTTATGCAGTATTTCATAATACTCTATTGATGCTCAGGCCTTTGATCGTTCATCTGAGCACAATCAACAGTCACAAAGCCAAAGTCAGAAGACAGGGACAATAAAAAAAAATAGTTGACAGCACTGATGCAGAAAAGTTAGTAAATAAATAGTTTAGGAGATAATATTGATGAAATTTGGAAGCCTGTGTCAGATAGATACATTGTAAACCACGGGACAAATACAACCAATGTGGTGAAGGCAGTGAAAACACTAATTCACAGCAAACAACAATATGCTAAAGTTATCACAAAGTCACTAGCAGTACTAATAACAATATGCCAATGGCTATCACGATTACCTGATGCAGATTTGATTACAATTAATTGGCAAAGAATTATTGAAGTAGAATTAAAAGTAGAGATGCAACACAAGGCTGAAGATACTGTTAGTATGGAAGCAAAGCAAGCCTAAATTTTTTAGCTATAAAGACAGTAGAAGGGACAGTAACTAAAGAAACATTGCCAACCTTTTTTTTTTTTTAACATCTTATGAAAACAGCATTAAGGCTGTTTATGCTTTAACACACTTGGGAATGACTGTAAATAGAACAGAGCTGATGCCTCTGGTACAACGAAAATAAATAGAAAAATCCTCCAGTTATGGTTAAAGCTATAGATGAATCAGTCTATTTAATGTGAGATAATGGTGCTGGTAACACTTTAGCCATGCAAACTGTCTATGGGTCATTATCCTGTATATGGTATTAGATGTCTTAAGTGCTAACCATTATAGCTGAGTTACAGTAATGCCAGTATCATTTTTCATTTTATAACACTTCAGTGAATCTATACATTTTTGTTCTCCCTGTTCATATTCTGTGATCACAATATGACATTATTAAGACTTGAACTGAGAGAATTCCAAAATTCAATATTCTGTTATAATTACTCTGGGTTACATTGGTTTTCAACAAACTGGACTGAGAATGTCTTGTTCAGGTCAGGTTAGTATTATTTTTTAATCGACACATAATACACTGTTTTGAAATTAGAAAATTCTGTTAGTGACATAGTATTATTTTCAGCTTCTTGAAACACAAACAGCGTTACTGATTTATTACTATCATTTCCTATAATCCTCAAAGTAGTGGAGTCAGATACACTTATTATTTTTGTGATCACAATCAATAACAGGAGTACATCTATCCCCTCTGAGAGAAACAAGGTTTCTCTTGTTCGGAGATGAAGAAATTTTCAAATTAAATTCATTTTTTCATACTACCTCAGTCTGTTCCTGTTCTGCTTTCTAACGTCAGCTACTACAACTAGTCTACAAAAAAGTATCACATCCTCCACATTTATTTATACACATGATAGAAGCAACAAAAACAGCCAAAGCAAAACAAAGCAACATATATTAAACACTATGGTCAGAATGAACTACTTTGCTGTGTTATGAAAGACAAAATAGCAAAAAGCAGTATTAGTAACTGTAAGTTACAATTTCAACATTTGCTCATTCTCCATTTGATATTTTCTTTGACAAGAAAGAGGGGTTGTCTGGCTGGTAACTGTAAAGTGTCCATGCAATTTATTATCTAAATTATGTTGTCTGGGTGTTAATTTCACATACATGATACAGCTTACTATATTTTATAAATGCATATTCATAAGAATAACTTTATTTCTCTTTTCTACTCTTTTTCTTTGCCTGTTCTATTTTTTTTTCTTGCAATTCTAACTACATTAGATGTACCCTGGTTACCCAAGCATTCCCTGATTCCCCCTGAGGTCTTAATGTGGGAGTGCAGCAGAAAGTGGATGACAAGGTTCAAAAAGTGCCACTAACTAAACAACTTTTACTTGTTAATTTATGTTTTAAAAATGAACGTACCAAAAATTCAAATGGGAAGATTATGTTCCAACCATATTGAATGATCTCACTTCTTTAGTATCCTGCTAAATTTTATGAGGTTACTAGTGCCAGCACTTTCATTTTGCTAGAGAATACAGAAGTTCAGTACAATTACATAAATTTTATACATATTATTTCAAACTATATGTGCATATACTTCTTACTCAGGAAAACTACTCTTACAGAAATACAGTTTGTTCAGGAAGAAAACAGACCAAGTCTGAATTACAGACCTATTTATCTTAATTTTATCCTCCCCTATTTGAACAGCCACAGAACCTTGTATATGGCACACAAGGTCACAGAGGCCCAATAATTTTTAGTTCTCAAGCTGTGAAATCCAAACCACTTGAAGGTGAGTACCCCAAAATAGATATAAACTTTTGCTAATACATCACACTAACCCTCAATCATATTTTGCAACATATACACTTCTTATGTACATTTTGCAACTTAGAACTTCCTTTCAGGAGAAAAAATATGCTCTTAGTTTAACAGTCAATGTCTATGATCAATGTAATTATGTGTGCAAAAGTTCCAACTATAGTTTGCTCTTGCAGAATGTTCTACAATGTATTATGCAAGACAGCATTTAAAGTCAAGTCAATATGTGTAGGCATACAGCAACACACACTCATAGACACACATACACAGAGTTTTATCCTAATCTGCATTTAAGATTCCTCTTGTTATTCAGGGTTAAATGGATTTTGAACTGGGAAGGCAAGCTTCAAATCTTGTTATTGGGCCCATAGTTGGCACACATATATGAAATAAAGATGTATTTCATCAGCATCTCTAACGAAACATAGTAGCTGCATCTGGTCCACTACTAAAAGAGAATGCATTCATCATCTAATACAGCCAGACTGACCTTGCGGTAAAGCTACTCTATGAGACAAAACTGAACTAAAATCTGGAACCTGCTTAAGGCAGAGAAAGACTGGAATTCAAGGTATGAAAAATAAACACATGCCATCACTACCTGGACAGTTTAGCACAGACACTGTGAGTAAATCCATCCCAAATAACTAAAAACTGCCTCCTGAAAGTTGAACCTGCTATGCAAAATATGTATTCCCAACCCATCAAACAGCATTCTTAATGAACTGCCAAGCTTTTGATGATTTTCCTATTAAGTCTTTTTAATAGGTTTCTCAGCTGCTTGATAGACTTTGTATTAAGGAGAAAAGGGGAACCAGTGAGCAAAACTGAGAGACAGAAGACTAAGCTAATGCTTTATCTCAGACAAGAACCACTATATGATCCAAAGCCCACTGAAGATGTCGACAGAAATGGTCCCTTTGATTTCAATAAGTGCTGAATCCAGCTTTCTTGAAAATTATTCAGTTCTTTATTTATGGTAGCAAAAAGGAAAAATTGCCAGCTCAAGCGAGAGGGAAATGATACATTATCTTCCTTTGATAAAGAGAGCAAAAAGCAGCAGTTTACTTCGTTGCAGTTCTCTGGATACTACAGAGTGCTGGACAGTACACAGAGATATACAAAGGTGACATTTCTGCTTTTACAACACCAGATTATTTAAAGTGCTTTATGATTTCATAGAATCATAGAATAGTTTGGGTTGGAAGGGATCTTTAAAGGTCATTTAGTCCGATCCCCCCTGCAGTGAGCAGGGACATCATCAACTAGATCAGGTTGCTCAGAGCCCCTTCCAAACTGACCTTGAATGTTTCCAGGATGGGGCATCTACCACCTCTCTGGGCAACCTGTTCCAGTGCTTAACCACCCTCATCGTAAAACATTTCTTCCTTATATCTAGTCTAAATCTATCCTCTTTCAGTTTAAAATTATTACACCTTGTCCTATCACAACAGGCCCTACTAAAAATTTTGTCCCCATCTTTCCTATAGGCCCCCTTTAAGTACTGAAAGGCCGCAATAAGGTCTCCCCAGAGCTTTCTCTTCTCCAGGCTGAACAACCCCAACTCTCTCAGACTTTCCTCACAGCAGAGGTGTACCATCCCTCTGATAATTTTTGTGGCCTTCCTCTGGACCTGCTCCAACAGGTCCATGTCTTTCCTGTGCTGAGGACTCCAGAGCTGGATGCAGTACTCCAGGTGGGGTCTCACAAGAGCAGAGTAGAGGGGCAGAATCACCTCCCTCGACCTGCTGGCCATGCTTCTTTTGATGCAGCCCAGGATACGGTTTGCTTTCTGGGCTGCAAGCGTACATTGTTGGCTCATATCCAGCTTTTCTTCCACCAGTACCCCCAAGTCCTTCCCTGCAGGGCTGCTCTCAATCCCTTCATCCCCCAGTCTGTATTGATATCAGGGGTTGCCCCGTCCCAGGTGCAGGACCTTGCACTTGGCCTTGTTGAACCTCATGAGGTTCACATGGGCCTACTTCTCAAGCTTGTCCAGGTCCCTCTGGATGATGTCCCATCCTTCAGGCATGTCAACCGCACCACTCAGCTTGGTGTCATCTGCAAACTTGCTGAGGGTGCACTCGATCTCGCTGTCTATGTCATTGATGAAGATATTAAACAGCACTGGTCCCAGTACGGACCCCTGAGGAACACCACTTGTCACTGATCTCCATCTGGACATTGAGCCATTGACCACTACACTCTGGGTGTGACCATCCAATCAATTCCTCATCGACCGAACAGTCTGTCCTGGTTTTAGCTGGGATAGAGTTAATTTTCTTCCTAGTCGCTGGTATAGGACTGTGTTTTGGATTTAGGGTGAGAATAATGCTGATAACACACTGATGTTTTAGTTGTTGCTAAGTAGTGTTTACACTAAGTCAAGGACTTTTCAGCTTCTCATGCTTTACTGACTGAGAAGGCTGGAGATGCACAAGAAGCTGGGAGGGGGCACAGCCAGGACAGCTGACACAAACTGGCCAGAAGGATATTTCATACCATATGATGTCATGCTCAGTATATAAACTGGGGG
>VYZW01048791.1:6087-20603 GCA_013401315.1 Balaeniceps rex | reverse complement strand
CGCTTCTTTTGATGCAGCCCAGGATACGGTTTGCTTTCTGGGCTGCAAGCGTACATTGTTGGCTCATATCCAGCTTTTCTTCCACCAGTACCCCCAAGTCCTTCCCTGCAGGGCTGCTCTCAATCCCTTCATCCCCCAGTCTGTATTGATATCAGGGGTTGCCCCGTCCCAGGTGCAGGACCTTGCACTTGGCCTTGTTGAACCTCATGAGGTTCACATGGGCCTACTTCTCAAGCTTGTCCAGGTCCCTCTGGATGATGTCCCATCCTTCAGGCATGTCAACCGCACCACTCAGCTTGGTGTCATCTGCAAACTTGCTGAGGGTGCACTCGATCTCGCTGTCTATGTCATTGATGAAGATATTAAACAGCACTGGTCCCAGTACGGACCCCTGAGGGACACCACTTGTCACTGATCTCCATCTGGACATTGAGCCATTGACCACTACACTCTGGGTGTGACCATCCAATCAATTCCTCATCGACCGAACAGTCTGTCCTGGTTTTAGCTGGGATAGAGTTAATTTTCTTCCTAGTCGCTGGTATAGGACTGTGTTTTGGATTTAGGGTGAGAATAATGCTGATAACACACTGATGTTTTAGTTGTTGCTAAGTAGTGTTTACACTAAGTCAAGGACTTTTCAGCTGCTCATGCTATACTGACTGAGAAGGCTGGAGATGCACAAGAAGCTGGGAGGGGGCACAGCCAGGACAGCTGACACAAACTGGCCAGAAGGATATTTCATACCATATGATGTCATGCTCAGTATATAAACTGGGGGAAAGCTGGCCAGGGGGTCGCTGCCCAGGGACTGGCTGGGTATCGGTTGGCGGGTGGTGAGCAATTGCAATGTACATCACTTGCTTTGTATATTCTTTTATTATTATTATTTTCCCTTCCTTTTCTGTCCTATTAAACTGTCTTTATCTCAACCCACGAATCTTCCCTCCTCCCCCGATTCTCTCTCCCATCCCACTAAGGGGGGAGTGAGAGAACGGCTGTGTGGTGTTTAGCTACCTGCCAGGTTAAACCACGACACAGTCCGTCCATCAAATCCATCTCTCTCCAATTTAGAGAGAAGGATGTTGTGGGGGACCGTGTCGAAGGCCTTACAGAAGTCCAGAAAGACGACATCCGTAGCTCTTCCCTTGTCCACTGATGCAGTCACTCCATCACAGAAGGCCGCTAGGTTGGTCAGGCAGGACTTGGCCTTGGTGAAGCCATGCTGGCTGTCTCGAATCACCTCCCTGTCCTCCATGTGCCTTAGCATAGCTTCTAGGAGGGTCTGTTCCATGATCTTGCCAGGCACAGAGGTGAGGCCAACAGGTTGGTAGTTCCCAGGGTCCTCCTTTCTACCTTTTTTAAAAATGGGTGTAATGTTTCCCTTTTTCCAGTCACCAGGGTCTTCACCTGACTGCCATGCCTTTTCAAATATCATGGGTAGTGGCTTGGCAACTACATCAGCCAATTCCCTCAGGACTCTGGGATGCATCTCATCAGGTCCCATAGACCTATGTGTGTTCAGGTTCCTCAGGTGGTCATGAAGCTGATCTTCTCTTACAGCTGGAGGCACTTTGCTCCCCCAGTCCCTGCCTTGAGGTCCATCCACTCAAGAGGTATGGGTAGAGAGGTTGCCAGTGAAAACTGAGGCAAAAAAGTTGTTGAGTATTTCCAGCCTTGTCCTGGTCCATTGTTACCAGTTTGTCAGTCTTGCTCATCATGGGGCATATGCTTTCTTTGACCTTCCTTTTCTGGCTGACATACCTGTAGAAGCCCTTATTATTCTTTGTGTCCCTTGCCAAGTTCAGCTCCAGCTGTGCCTTGGCCTTCCTGACCCCATCCCTACACAACCGGGCAGCGTCCCTGTACTCTTCCCAGGATACCTGTCCCTGCTTCCACTGCCTGTGTATTTCCTTCTTGCCCTTTAGTTTGACCAGCGGGCCTTGACTCACCCATGCCGGTCTCTTGCCTTCCTTTCCTGACTTCTTACACCTGGGGATCAAGAGCTTTTATGCTCTATAGAAAGTGTCCTTAAATATCTGTCAGCTCTGTTCTGCTCCCTTGTTCCTGAGGGCAGTTTCCCAAGGGGTAACCTAAGTGTGAAAAAGACTCCTGTGGTCACTGTTATGAAAAGTCCCAAAGAAACTGAAAAACTTGTCTGTCAGTTTTTGCCTGTGATAACCTTTGCCACTACGCTGATATTCCTCCTCTGAAGGAATGAGGGGTCTCAGCTGATGATGTACTTCTGAAAGATGACACTCCAGTGGCCCGGCCAGCCTTCTGGTAAGCCAAAGTATAAATGAAGTGCACAAAACCTACATGGGAAATACACGTTCAGCAAAGAAGAAAAGCAAACTCATTTACTAAGTGACAGTCAAAAACAAAGTTGGTAAGTCCATTTCTACAATATTACATAGTTGCTATTACTGATAACACATCTGTTGCTCATACACATCCCAATCACTAATGCATTTCTTTAAAAAGTGCATGTTGGTGATCTGTGTACCATCACTGACGGCGCACAGGTTATTTAGCTCATTGGATCGCGCCCCTATTTCTTTCACTTAAATGGCTCTTGTGCTTTGATACCTGCTGTTCATTGCTACTGACTGCTGCTTTGCAGTCTTAGAGCTGATAAGGAGTGATTCATCAGCTCTGTCAGTAGAAGAGCTCTAGTCATTATGACTTTGTGAGTCCTGTGTGAGGGGCTGGGCCAGGATGGCTTTGTCGAATTGCCAGAGCTCCCATACAAGGCTAATCCAATCTGAAGGACTTCAGATTTTGCTATGTGGTACTCGCTTCCTATCATTTTCCTGTGACTTCATGCATTTAAATAAATCATCCATATTTAGTGCCAGAAATGCACTGATGATTCTGTTCCTTTCTGATCTGCAAGCTGAGCCATGCCAGCTTATGCCAGCTGAGATACTGCCTCGCACTTCGTAAATTCCCAAAAATATTGTGCGAAATTTGCTCGCCTTTGATTTACAGAGATCGTACTCAACTCCAACAACAGCCTCTCTGACTACATTCTGAATTGTCAAGACTGTACGATGGCAATCTGTACTTATGTTAATATATGTTTTAATGTGAGTTTACAGTATGCCAACATCCAAACTTGCTCTTTAAGTTGATGACTACAAACTTTGAACAATCAGACAAAAATAAATTGTAGACTCTGAATTGTTCCTTATTTTTGTTTTGTAAAGCAAAACAAAACATGATAGGCATCACAGAAATGTTGCAACATTTCAAATAAATGTATCAGGAGCTTGGGGAAAAATGGATGGCTATATAGACTTTTGAAGTTAGCTACTGAATTAAATTGTGGACTACATTGATCTTAATTTTCTTTGGAAACAAAGGAAGATGAGAAACTGTCAGGAATATTAGAAATCTCTTTTTATTTCCTGGTGCCAAAAAGATGTTATTTTAGAGAGTTTCTGAATGAATAAAATGATAAAGCTCTGAAGTGGAGGGTTTTTCATTTTGTTTTGCTTTGGTTTGTTTTTTTCTTAGTGAAAGAAAACAAAAGAAGTGGTTTTGTTTTAAATGCACTGCAGTGGTCCTGGAGTATAATTAAAGGTCAGCAATACCCAGGCAAAATGAAACACAGTTATTCAAAATTTATTTTAAAAAATAACAAACAACCTATTCAGTTTCTTCTCCACTTCAGTCTACAGGACACAAGAACAGAGAGTTTTGTCTTCTGAAGTTTGGATATGTAACATTATGGTCAATTTACACTTTGTTTTACATGTATTTATGTAGACTGATACATATATACATAATTTGAGTAAGCCTGTTAGTATGTTTTTAGAATAAATGTCAATCTTAACATTACATTACTGTTATTATGAATAAAAAAGCAAGAAATAGTCAACTGAGTTTTAGTTTTAATTATGTATCTTTAACTTCCATTTTGGCACATTTTATAAATATTAAAGATCCATGCCAGATTATAAGACATGACTTCAGAATAATAAAGTATAAAAATACACTAATGAATAAACAATTCACTACACTGAGGCTTGGCCCACTGTTACTATGTTGAAACCAATAAAAAAAGTGTTAATATTTCAGCGTCTAGTGCAAGAAATAATTTTACTTAGGGCCTTGCTTGTTGGACTCACAATTAAAAAAAACAACAAGATACATTCTGTGGCTAACTTAATTTATCCAAATGTCCCAGTTCTGGAACAGAGACCACAGGTAAATATTCACCTCCTTCAGAAATCTCAGCTTCCAGCAAAATGCCTTGGTTCCATTAGGCAAGTCTGTCTCAGGCATCGGCTTCACCCAGAAATTAAAGTCTCATTATTCTCCTTCTCACAGAACATCACATTTTCTAGACAATAAAAGCTAAAAATTACATTGTCTTTGCGATTGAAAATGCCTTTGTATTTGTGAGAAAATGATAGAAGGCGGCCATGCAGTCCTGTCATATGCTGATATTCCCCCCAAACCCCAATTATGACTAGACAAATTAAGCTAGAAAACTTACATCAGTGAGACTGTCTGTTCACATGTATGCAGCCACCAGTCCTTTCTACTTACTCTCCTAACTGTCAGGTATCTTCTGTATTTCAGAAATTATGCAAATCCCGGTTAAGCTGATGGTTGAACCACTGATAAGAAACAGCACTGCCTTTACAATTTACATCGTAAAGCTAGGGCACTCGTTTCAATGTTCATCTGGCTCCCTATCACAGCAAGAGCAGATCTTGCCAAGAATCCCAGGCACAAAATTGGGACCTACAATTAAATAATCAACAGTGCCTTCCCCCAAATTCTCTTCTTCCCCACTTTAACCAAGCCTCTCCAATAGCCTCATGTTTTTGGCAATAAAGCCATAAAACTACTCAGAAGATCACAATTTTGACTGTGTCTATGTTACAAAGTGTCATGCAACAGAGCTAGGTGTGTCAGAGAAACAAGTGATGCTGAGGACCTAAAATCAATACTACATAGATATGGGGGTGGGACGATGAAGAAGAGTGGGAAGGGTACTTCAGACTAGCTCCAGGCTGGCTACAGGGAAGGAACACTCACCAGCAGCTGGAGGTCACCAAGCTCACTCCAGAAGTGCCTCTTTTGCTTTAGATTCACACAAAAAGCAAGCACAGTTCAAGCACTCCCAAATGGTTCTGTGATGCAAACTAAAGCCCAGTAAGTGGGGACATCCAGGAAATTGACTTCAGCAGTCAATTTAGTCTGGCAAAGCTGAATTGCTAATGTAGATCCACCCCTAGGAACAATTTGCCAAACTCTGAACCACTCAGCCACTCAAAGTCAGATGCCAGTCCAAAGGACATCAAAACTCTCCACACCGGCAACATCTGGAAGAGCTCCACTACTGGCCCAGAAGCTGAGTAAACACACGAACTCTGCCTTAAGCCCAACCTAATAAGTCCACCAGAGAGATGCAGTAGTTCAGGACAGAGCTGTACTAACAGTTACAACGCTTACAGACTGGAACTTCTTTCTGACTGACTGAATTAGATATGTAACTGTCAGTATTCATCCATGTTGAGGCACCCTAAGAAATGCATGTAGGAAAAGATCGACCACTGTAAAAATGATAAGACAGTATGCATAGATAAATATTGACAGACTCCCTACATGGTAACTCAGACGCCTTTACCATTTACTGTTCTTTTGTTTGTCATTATTATTTCTTAACACTGCTCAGAGGGATATCGTGCCACCCCTGAAAATGAATGAAGGAAAAGATATAGCTAAGGTTTTAAAATAAAATACGAAAACTGAAAATTCAAGATTCAGCATTTCCCAGGCAATCACTTACCTATTTTTCAATCTACTCCAAAGGCTTTAAGCATTGGATAGTCTGAATTTCCCCCAAATTAAAAAGAAAGATGTCTCTCTGGCCGCCTTCTCCTAATTTTAACCAGACTACTCATAACTTCACACACTGAGGATTCCCAAAAAAGGATACAGTGTACTGTTGCTTTAACAGTAGATGATCAAAAACTATGAAGTCTGTTTCTTGGGATCTTGGGATCTAAAAAGTCTTTCTGGTACTGACAGGAACTATCCTCAGTGTCTACTGGTTCATCTGTTCTTGACTATGTGGTGCTTGTTCTTCATCTACCTTAGTTTCCCAGGCATACATATATGTTAGAACTGAAAATCCTCAGAAAACTAATCTGCCTTTTTTAGCCTTTAAATGTGGGCCATTCAAGTAACAGAAATACAAACAGAATACTGACTAAGTTGAGGATCTGTATGAAAGTGGTGCTTCAAAAGAGGTGAGGAATTCAGTAGTTCTTGACCAGTCATTAAACAAGCTCTAATAATGAAGATACAAGAGGAAATAATTGGAAGGAATCAAAGCAGAGACACCACAACCTGTTACACCATGAAGGAACTCCCATGGGAGACCTTCACTGCCTCTGGAGGCCTCAGGTGCATCTCTGCAGATGGGAGAGGAAATGATCTTGGTAAAAACAGGGCTGAGACATTAACACAGCTCCCAAAGTACAGCAAAAGGAACATCTATAAGCTAGTATTTGTACCAGTACCCAAAATGATCAAAAGCATAGGAAGATAAATGTTGACCTTTATATAGGTTCATTTGCTGTTTTTCATCACCATTTTACAGAAAACATACATATTTTGGTATGTTTGAGAAGGCTATTTATATTAACTGTGCTAATCACACCAAGAGAGAAAAGCCAGTGCTACCATACAAATGCTAGTCATGATTAATTAGCTAATGCCTCAGGCCAGTGGGACAAATCATCAATTGTATTTCAACTAGAAGCATCACAAAAAGCTCAAACTTTGTCATTAAGTCTCTTGACATTTTCTCATTTGGTTATTTTGTCAGTTAGCAAAAGAAAAAGAAAAAAAGAATGGACTTGTGGGAAAAGCACTGCTCCTGTTGCAGATTTGCAACAGAGTAGTGTGTCACTTGGAGTTATGTTATCTCTATGGACAGAACTTTCCAAAGTGATTTAGACATTTAGGAGTCTAAGCCATAGCAACTCAGCAGAATTAGGAATTTTCCATACCACAGTAAGGTACCTAGGCCTAAATGACCTAAAAGTTAAACTGATCTTGAAAATAAATTTTAAATAAAATAAATATCGCTGTTGTAAAAATATAATTTAGAATGATGAAGTGAGAGACAGATCAAAATAAATATACAATTACCATGAGTCAGAAAAACTATTTGAAAGCAGATTCCTCCACATGAGATTGCTTTAGGCTTCATAATACATTTTGCTAGACACACGGATTTCACTGTGTGCAGGAGACAATATTGGCTTCAGTGATTGCACAGATTTACTTCTGTTTATTCTGGATCTGTAGCTGCAATGATTGTAATGCCAACAATACAACTGTGGTTTGTGTGTTGCTTCTGAAAAAGCCCCTCAGATTTATTCATCTTTTTAATGTTATTTGACTAAGGAGTAGATTGAAGCCACTGAAATCATTACTGCGTAATATCAATGAAAATCAGACTCCAGGAAAAAAACACCAGTTATTTTCTAAAATAGCAAAGCAACTTTACAAAAAGCACTCAGAAACCTGTGTTACTATACCTGGATGTTATCCATTATATCCCAACCTCCCTAGGTGTAAAAAAGATAACGAGATCCTCTCTCCTGCTCCAGTGATTCATTATGGGTAAAAATGACTGAGGGACATAAGAAAGCTTTAACCCTTATTGCAGTCAGAAGAGGCCACATGATCGAAGCCTTGATTAGTCTTATCTAATTTTGAATGGAGGTAACTAAATTAATCAGTGAGTCATCCTAACCTCCTCATATAATCTGAGGAAAAAGAAATATTCCTCCCACAGTGAGCTGGAGTGCAAATGAGGTAAATCAGCCTGTGAAGGCACCCAGCTCTGTGAATTGGCTGTGGAAGATTCTCGGGGAAACTTTCAACCTCAGCTTGATGTTTCTGCTTAAGTGAAATTAATTCTAGCCTAAGACTACAACTGAAACTTTTTCTGTCATCTCCTCATAGATATTTAGATATTAGCCAAAAAACATTTTTCCAAATGTTTCTAAACCCTCCCTACCTCCTTCCACAACCAGCTAACACCGCCAAATTATCACCCCAACCCTTAAAAGAACAGCATTTTCAGTGTTTCTTATTCTTTCATTTTTTAACATCCAAGCTACACTGGATTACAGAATGACTTGCTTTCACAGACAAGAGTCAAGAAAATTCTGGAATTCTGGCTGACCTAAAGGATGCAACTGCCAACCACGAAATTTCTCAGTCCAAGTATATTCTTAGTATTCTGTCCATTCTTGCCCCAAGTGCCCATTTAACTAAAATGAACGATATGTTGCTGAAGAATACATCATAGTGTATATACTGTATGTAGAAGCAGCCTGCACCTGGAGCTGAAAATTGCATTTAAAACAAAATTAATAACTCTACACAACCCAAACCAAAGCATCACAAATGACCTGCACTATAAATACATTTTTCTCAAGTTTTCTCAAAAAAAAAGTCTGGTTATCTCTAAAAAAAAAAAATAAAATCCATAGTAATGGAAGTGCTCTGGTGGTATCTAGTAAAAGTTAGATGCCTGCTTATTTGAAGCCAGAGGTATCAACTTGCCTTTGTTCTTCTATAGGGTTTTCTCCAGTTTCAGATACAAGAAACTATCCATATTATGATGACCTCTTTTGAAGTTAATCGTTATCATGTACTGCAGAATGCTACATGTCAATTGTGTAAACAGAAAAGATAAAAAATTATGAGGCAAAGACTTCATACATTTGAAGTGCTTATTGCTTGGGGAATACTCAGAAATCACTTAAGAAAGCAGACAATTAAATAAACATGATTACAGTTTGTAAAAATGTAAAGCCTTATTCTGCTTTCCAAAAGAATGGTGAAACTGAAGGGATTACACCTGATGTGGCCCCTGCATTAAAAATAAGTTACTTCAAGAAGAAAACTTATAGCTATTATACTCATAAAAGCAAAGATAAGAATTGCCTTGCAAAGTGAACACAGGAAGCTTCATTTGAAAAGGCAACTACTGCTGCAAAGTTTTGCATGAAAACTGAGCAGGCTGCCTATACTATATATTCTTGACTTATGAAGTTCACAACAGCTGACATTTCTAAACCATTCTAAAGCTAGACATTTGTACGTTCTACAATGTGAGTTCTGAAAGGTCTGTAACATAAGACAGGAAATATTTAGGCCATTTTGATATCCATAAAAGGGCAAATAATTTTACATAATGTTCTTCTGCTGCAAAATGAAATTTTAAAGATAGAGTCTGTTAAATTTCAGCAAAAGCATATTTTAATGGTATGTGTTGAACATACCAAAGATATACCCTCAATTCTTTTTATGCAACACATTACTTTGTGAGCATAATGCCTCAGAACAAGCCCTCATTTGAATAAAAGGGAACTTCAGCAAGGGAAGGATCCATTTGCACATCCAACTATGTACTGTGTGTCTGATTTTAAGCATCTGATTTAGTGGAAGTGACATGCTCAAAGACAGGCACCAGCTGAAACACCATTCTGGACCAGAGATGAGAGCCATAAGGGTGAAAGTGTCACCCTGAGTAGCAGAACCTGCTCCACAAAGTACAGACAAGCAGTAGCATACTGCAAGTTATTATTAATCATCACTTGGTTTGCTGAGACGAATGATGTATCATGAATTGTGCTCATACTTTTTTATTGATTACAATTGATACTATACCAGCTAATAGTATGTTAGTCAAATGTATACATGTATGCACTTCCTTTCTCACTGCCTGTAGAACATAAGATCCCTATTCATCAGTATTTACAGGAGCATCATGTGAATATGAGTGAATATCAGTTTAGCCCCTGCCGGGAACCAAGCACCACACAGCCGCTCGCTCACTCTCCCCCCTCAGTGGGATGCAGGAGAGAATTGGAAGGGCAAAAGAAGAAAACTCATGGGTTGAGATAAGAACACTTTAATAATTGAAATATTATTATAATAATAATAATAAAAATTGCAATGAAAAGGAGAATGAGAGAGAGAGAGAAACAAAAACCAGGGAAAAAAAAAACAAGTGATGCAACCGCTGACCAATGCCCAGCCAGTCCCCGAGCAGCGATCGCTGCCCCCCAGCCAACTCCCCCCAGTTTATATACTGAGCATGACGTCATATAGAATGGAATATCCCTTTGGTCAGTTTGGATCAACTGTCTTGGCTGTGCCCCCTCACGGCTTCTTGTGCGCCTGGCAGAGCATGGGAAGCTGAAAACAGCCCTTGACTGGGGTAAGCACTACCTAGCAACAACTAAAACATCAGTGTGTTATCAGCATTCTTCTCATCCTAAATCCAAAACACAGCACTATGGAAGAAAATTAACTCTATCCCAGCCAAAACCAGGACAATGAGCGACGCTACAAACTGTTACTAGGTGCTAAAAGCAAAATCAGTCATGAACAAATTGTGCCAGTGCAAGTACAAGAGAAACCAGGACAAACAGAAGCAGCACAAATTATGAATGAGTCTTCACAGACCAATAAAGGACCAAATAAAGGAAGCTTTGCTGATGGTTGGGAAAGGAGTTTAAGGGGCGGGCAGACTGCTTGAAAATAAAAAGTGGAAACAGTACTTATCGTAACTGTACCAAATAGAATTCAGAATACATCATTTGAAGTATCTTTGCTCTGTAAAACGAACAGTTCATGATCTAGTAAGAACTTTATGACATGTCCAGTGCATCTCCATTCCACAGAAATAAACAGCTAGCCCAGGTTATTTATGAATCCTGTTAAGACCACTCAAGAACTGGAGGATCTTGCTTTGAAAAGATTAACTAGTTTGACTTGAATAGGATTTAGACCACAATGCTTGCACTTCCTATGCAGCCAGCATTTCAGACCCAAACTATACTCTGTTCTGTACAGGATGTGCTATCTTCACACTTCTTACTTTTGAAAATCATCTGTATTGCAAGGAAGCGATCATGAAACCGGGGATAAAACCGCAATCATTTATTTAAAAGAATGAACCTTACAGCAGCTTGCTTCTTGCATGAATGCTTTTTCTTGTGCCTCTAATCTAAAGTCTTTATTACACACTGTGCCCTACATCTGGGCCTCAGCAGGTTCACAGGTACAAGGTAACTACAACTGGTATTTGACCTGAATAAGCTCTACAGAAACCTAATCCCGAATGAACACAAACTCCCACATAAAAACCAAATCCAACTAGAGTAATTTAGACCTGCATTAAAAAATTAATCATAATTTTCCCTTGCCTGCTAATTTTGCTGCTGATTTCAATGAGGGCAGAATTTTTTCCAATGTATTCCCCCTTTATGAACTCACATATTTTTCCCTTTTCAAGTATTTTATAAGTGTATTATATTTATTTCGTATTATAACATAGTATAATATAACTTCTGAGATGTTTTATTGAGTTAAGACTTTGCATGCACACAAAAATATCTTCCACTTGAACAGAATGACTGCGTGCATTAAAATTTGTCAAGCGTTCCACTGAAACAGTTAATGAATAGTCTTGCACTATTACAGAGACAAATGCAACACAATGATTTTGTCTTTTGCAAAGTTTACAAAGGAATAAAAGGAAAGAATGAGTTTTGCAAAGGAATAAAAGGAAAGAATGAGAAAGAATGATAAACCAATAATAATGCTAACAGAAATATGACTTTCTTATAAAATTATTAAACTTTTGATAAAATTATTACACTTTCAATAAAATTATTACACTTTTAATAAAATTAAAGTTGAGTTTCAAATGCCAGCCTATATACAACACTGGTGCTATGTAAACAGCTAAACACCAAAAAATGTTTAACACATTGAAAGATCCACATTGCTAAAACTTTACATTTACATAGCTACCCAGAATATGTCAAATGTTATTGAAATAATTAAACTCATAAAACTGTTTAAATATCATTGTAAGATGGATACACAAGCCATTCTTTAAGTGTCACAATGAAAAAAACGTATTACCAAAAACTATTTCGTTTATTCACTTCTATCAGTTGCTACTCCTCCCTTATCTCACCTGCATCTTGTCTCACTTGCATTCATCAATGCTACAATCATAGTTCGGTTAGACCCAATGATCTTAAGGGTCTTTTCCAATCTAAATGATTCTACGATTCTATGGACTGACACAGATGGTTTTGACCTCATATTGTCAGCTTTAGAATTTGTCTGAGACGTTCGAACAATTGCCATCCAGGATATTTGCAGTGAGGAGAAGAAGAATTACATATACAAGGTAAAACACACAGTGGAATAACATCATTAAAAATAACCCTAAGCTTATGAATGTCTTCGCACTTTCCATCTGATTTGTAAAATCAATATTATTCATGCTCAATCTCCTCAAATATATTTCTGCTATCTTCTGGACAGTCAACTGTTATCCTTTGCACTGAAAAAAACATTAAACCCCCGCCAGAGATAAACACTGTTTCTTAGGAATGATTTACTGTTTTTTTTCTTTAACTTGAGTGATTGGAAGACAAGAAAGCTTCAACAGCTAGATAAAGAGAGAGATGCCTCATTCTCGTTTACAGAACTTGTCACATTCCTGGGAAGTAAATATGAGAGGGACAAAGTCACTCTCAATTTTAAGGACTATCATTAAACATCATTCTCAGCATGCAGGGGTTAATTATTCCTGTTCAATCCATGGGAAATGTTAGGCAAAAATTAATTAAACGAACAGACCTAAATGCATCAATTTTGATGAAAAGGTCATGGAAAATGTGCAGCTTTTTCCACACAGAAGAGACTGATTAAGAGGATAAACAATAGACTCTCTTCTACACTGTTGCGCACTTGCAAAAAACAGTGCTGTGTTTTCTAAAGAGTTAAACAACCTTATGTAAATTTAACAAATACTTCTGAAATCAGACTTACATATGTAAAGCAAAAGCCTAATCCTGCAAATGCATCCATGCAAGAATTATTTATTCAGGTAAGCATTCCTATTGAAACAAACTGGGCACATCTGTAAAGTTATCCATGTGCATAACTGCTTATTAGATCAGATACCCTGCAAAAGGAAGCAGGTATCTGCAAGCTATCTGAAATTATCCCAGATAATATTACTTCCAGCTGAGATCAATGAATTTCTAGTTGACTCACTGATGTTTTTAGAAGCTGTCACACTGATGACTGTAACAGATTCCCAATCAAAAAAGGGCAAGAGCCTGTCATTCACATGGCAAGGTAGCAGCCCTCTGTCAGAGCACTACACACACATATAACGCTCATCATCACCATAAAGCTGAAAGCACACTGATGAACATTAGCAAAAGCAACAATACTAGAGAGACCTGTTGCTTGAAAAGGATGATGTCAGGCAGATAGCTTAATAAACACTGTAAATGGCAATCAGTAAAGCCAAACGGCAGGTCCAATAGAGAGTACACACACGCCTTATTTTATAAATGACAGTATTGCAACTGGAAAGGTCACTTCTTTATATTGAAGTGGAATGCATTACTATTTCCATGTTCCACTCCTTTGTTAGTTTTGTTAGTTCATAAACTAAATAGGATAAAAAACAACACATGGGGTCAGCATGTTTCCAAAAATCCTCCTCCTCTTCCCAGCCTTTTTTTGTGCTTCTGTGCAATACTGTACCTCCAAGCTAATAACAGAACTATTTCAGACTGAATTATAATTTGGATACCCCAAATGTAGCAACAAAAAATTCTACACTGAGACAGGAATTTTAAATGTGTTCCAACTCTCATTGAAGGACAGTGGGTTTGAGCGTTGTGTTCCCTTAGGTTCTTCTTAAAATCCTAACCTTCAACCTATTCATGGGTCACATTTATTCTGAGCACAGAATAAACTGATGTAATTGCTGTAATTTGAAGAGAAGGACACTTTTTCTCTTTTCATATACAGTGTTGTTAACCTTGAACATATGATTGGCAATTCAGTGATTTACAGTCTTGGTAAATGTGATAAGAGGCCGTGCCTCGCTTCTAGCATTGTCTTAATGAAACTTAAGTGTATCAAATACACACTAATATAATTTATAATAATGCTAAACAATTTTTCATATGGAATGATGTTCCAATGAAATACACTATTTCAATGAAATCAAAACTTCCGATGGAAAATCATCATCTTCCAAATATACTAGCGGCTTCTGTCCATTGTCTTTTCTCAGGGTACTTAAAATTATATAGCTATATAATCTAGATCTAAGAACCTCCATTCCTGCAACAAACCCTGAAGTAAGCCTTCCTAAGAAAAAGCTTAATTCTCAGCATTTTGATTTTGATTCTTTTATNACATCTATTGATCTTTTGTATAAAGGAACACATTTTATAAAGTTTAAAGAAACTGTTCAGAAAGACCTCTTAGGCTGTACTGATTCACCAATGAATGATACCAGAACAGACTATGCTATCTGAAAGCCATGTTTCCATTTCTAGGGCCTCCCCAAACACTAATTATTTTCACTGAGGATTCAACAAGCACGGAGCACTGACCTGTTTCAGAACGCTTACTGA
>VYZW01048787.1:18492-34980 GCA_013401315.1 Balaeniceps rex | reverse complement strand
CACGGTCTGCATCAGATTTGTGCAACCAAGCACTACCTTTGCAATCCCAGTCTGGAGGAGCAATATCGCTCAACTATCACTGTCAAAGCTCAACCTAAAACTAGATGTACTGGAATTAACTAGGACTGTAGGATTACACACATTTTTGTATGAGAACGTTGTTCAGTAATTCTGTTCCCTGTCAGCAAGCACTAGCCCATGAGAGATTTTCTTGGATGAAGACAATAGTTTGAAAAGATTTGATTACACTTAATTAAGCCTGGGGACTGTCACCATCCTTTTCAGCAATAATTGTAGTGTAGAAAATTTACAGACATTATGGTATTTGTGCAGAAAAAGTGTTTCAGTCCCATAACAGTAGTCATGACTGTATCACTCTCCTAAGGGAACTGTTCTAGCTATATTGTAATGAGAGCTCTAAAGTAATTCAAAGACTATGCATCATTTTCTACTGTCTTACATCAATGAGATCTATCAGTAGTTCTGTTGTGAAATATTCTAGCAAGAAAATAAGCTAAGAGTAGGCACTTCCTTTCACTGAGCCTTCAGTGATTACAAACATCAGATATAGATTTTAGGTAAAATGTTTTGGTTAAGCAGCACTGAATTGTGAAGTTGTAATGCATAAAAATAGGCTGATAAAATCTTTAAATAGCATTAACAACTCTTAACTTTCCATATCATAATAAGAACTTCTCTCCATTTCTTACTCTGCTTGCATGGCTCGTATCTGTAAAAGGAGAGAGGACACTCAGAAATAGGGAGTGGATTACAACACAATTAAAAATTGTTTGTTTGAGATTTCTTTTAGAGGTGAAGAGAGAAGAGTTCTTGGGATTTTCTTTTTGTTTGCTCCCCTGATCAATTACGAGTTGCTCTGGCAAGGCAAAACCAAAATGTCCTACTTCTCAGTATTACACAACTCTTTCCATACCACATGCCAAAGTAAAACGGACTTGCAAGGAGTCAAGGAGTCAACTGCTGTCACTCAAAATCTCAGCAATGTAGTCTTAAAATCCTTCTTGCAGTTTATGTTGGATGCTCTTTTAAAACTAAAATTTAGTAAGACTATCCGTTCCCCTTCTCCCTATCATCATGAGTAGAAGGAATAAAATTAAATACTCAAGTACTTCCTAAAGTGTATCTTAATAATAAAATAGAATTCCTAGCAAATACCAGGATATTTTAGCATAACAAGAAATCTAAATTGCCAAGCAAGTAGTACTATAATTGGTTAAACAGAGCAGCTAGGATTTATACACAGACATCACATGCTTCATAGTAGCTGCAATACTGAAATTACTTTTTCGAAATCATGTTCAATTAGGGGGAAAAAAAAAAAACAACAAAAAAAAGAAAGAATTTACCAGCGTTCTATATGAAGAGTTGAGAAGGTCCGCAGGGCAGCTTCTCTGGTTAAAAGTTTAAATCCGCACTGCGTGTCCCTGATCTCTTTGACACAGAGAAACCATACAAGGAAGTGGAACCCATACATAAGAAGAGTTCGAAAGTAAGAGCGCTGTGGACAAAAGGCAAGAAGTTAGATGGTTTCATTTAAGTGATGAGTGAAGTGTTTGAACAGAGCTGGACAGTAATCCTGTTTCGTGATAGCTTTCAAAGTTTGTAAACTGTTTTTGTTTTGTACTGGAATAAAACCAGCTTTTCAATTGTTACAGTGAAACAAAATTACAGCTGAAAAGGAAAGACTTGCCAGTCAAGCGCATGGTTAGGATGCTGGCCTAGGATATGAGAAGTCCAAGTTCTTTTTTCTGCTTTCCCTAATTCAGAGCAGCTTTTCATTCTGGATAATGTCTTATTAAGTGGAGCAGGAACCTGCACCTGGATTTCAATTAATGAGTGGGACAGCCATAGTATCTTCTGCATGGTTCTCTGGGAATTCCCCCAGGAAGAGTGAAGGAGAAGGGGGATGGCATGCTACATGCTCTATTCCACGGGACACTTACAAGCTATTTTTCCCCTCGGTCTAGTCCTCTTGTTTTCCTAAAAATTGGTTGAACAGGTCCAACAAATTCAAAATTTACCAGGACAAACAACGGAGAATAAGCCAGCAGGACTGCATAAAGACTGCTATTCTTAAGAATACACACTAAAAACTAAACAGGTTCCAGCTGCTACTCTGACTCAAAAATTTTTTTAAAAAAAGTTTTATATTATAAACTAACCCAAATGGGAGCATCTCTTGTTGTTTGCCACCCACTTCTTTCATTCAACACTGTGTGATCTCCAGAGCTTGCACACACCATGTTAAGGCACTTAAGGGAATGCAATTAGAGAATGCACTTCTTTGCAGTATATGATGGACCAAGTGAAAACAGGACTAAAGTAACAGCTGCTGTGCAAGATAATATTTAATTTTATATTTCCAGCAATGTTACACAGTCGGCTCTTTTGTTCTTTTGCTTTCACAGATGTATTTTATGTTCCTGGTAAACGTTCTCCCAGCCTACTCTTTGGTTCCACTTTTGTTCTTGACATAATAAGCATAGAGGTAAGTTTGTCCATGGAATCCAGAGGTTGGACTTTGGGTTTGCAGAGGTCCCTCCTAGTCTTTTATTCAAGACAGCTCCTGAACAATTAGAACTCACTGCTGGTCTTAAGCTCAATTTAGGTGATTGTATCTAAGACTGCAAGCCAAATACCATGCAAATTCTTTAGGAGCCAACAATTTAATTGGTAAGCATCTCTGGGTGATAAGAGATGTCTTTAATGCTAATAATTTCAAATCTCACTTGAAAAATGAGAAGATGCTCAGCTTATGTAATAGCCTTTGGCTTAAGGAAATTCAAATTCATAGCTTGTGCCTCTCAGAAAAGTGCTCTAGCCCCAGGTTAATGGTGGATCTGGTGTGGATTCTTTGGCTCTTTTGGTGAAGGTGAACCACTGTGTGACCAAGAGCACAAGGCTACTGATCCCAAAAGGGAAGCTGTAAGAGGTTGCATGACTGTCAGCCAGTGAAACTGTGCACTTACTTCACAAAGAGGAGATCCTGGGTTATGTTCATCATTCCCAGGACTATTTATGCATGTCATACTAGGGATTCATTAAAGTACATTAACAATTCCAGAGGCAGAACAGAATTCTTGATGTCTTGAGACTGAATTTAAGGGTGAAATTCTGGTCTTAATAATGAATCCCATACAGCTGCTTCTCACAGCTTCATTCTACTGTTTTAGATGCCGCTAAGCCCAGAGAGAAATCCCAACTTCTCAAAGATTGTTCTGCAATTTTGTTTTACACCTACTGCACTGCACAACAGTCTCTTCCCAATGTGGTAAAGGCAGTCTTTCCTTTCCAGGCTAGGGACAGCTGGGTGATGAAATGGGCTACATATCTCAAAGACAGCAGTACTACCTAATCAGGTGCTGATTCCTTTACCAAAAAAGTCAGAAATATGGGGAGAAACAGGAAGCAAAGGATGGACACATCCTAAAAATTGTACTTTTGCATTAAAAGAGAAAGTCTTGTTCCAATTCCTCTCCTTCATCTAGCAAGACCTTCAAAGATGAAAAGAAGTATGAATGCACTGAAGAAAGTTTATCTATATTCTGTACCCGACCACACAATGAAGCATTTTTTCTGGGCTCAAACTTATCAGCTACATGGTCTCCATGTAGTAGCAACATTTCCAGGATACACTGGCTGCACACATAACAAATAACTGCAAATGGTATATTCTGTACTACAAGCATGCAAGTACCATGTCAAAGATTTATCTTAATTTCTGACAATGATGAAGGGTTTGGATTTGGCTTTTTTTGTGAGGATGCTAACATACACGCAGCAGTATTTACAAGAAGTCTTTCCAGTGAACCACTCCAATAGTACCTGATAAACCAGGAGAAAAAAAATCAAAGATCTACCAGGGGCTGAACATTACCAGTGTAACTTCTTTTGAACTTTCCTAACTATTTTAGTAGTTGTGTATATATTTTAGAAACATTTCAAGTATTAAACATCAGTATAAACAAAGCTTACTCTTGAGAACATTCAACACGATGAGCACATCCAATGATGCTGAAAAAATTAGTCCAGCAACGCGTCTGTTGCAATACAAGTTCCATGCCTGTGCTTTGTCAACTACTGTCTGCCAAGACATCAGAAAACCAGATGCAAGATAAGACTGTGTGCCTATGCATCACTGTTTATTCCACAAGAGCCACACACAGAACAGTACTGTCTGTGCGCTCAAAACTCGAAAATTTTACTATGAGTAATACAGAAAAATTACAGTACTTTCCCAGGAATTGAGATACTCTTCAAACAGTTTGCTGCTAATTATCCCTAACTCATTTTAAACAGGTTTCAAGATATGCAGATCAAGCTCTTGCACTGGAAGGGTATCAATAAAAATGAACTCATCAGTTGCCTTCCAGTCCAGCCCCAGTACTGGTTACTAGCTACTAATTCTGTCAGGGATTAGAAGCTCTGCTTGTAAGATGTTCTCAACTAGGAAAATGAAATCCATAAACTGGAACACTAACAGACACCAGTTCAAAGTGCCTGAAATCCAGAACACATCCTTTGCATATGATGGAGCACATGCTACACTCATGAAAAGCTTTTCCTATATTTTAGCTTCCATTCTTTTACAAATATTGATTATTTAACTGTAAAATCTGTAGAGCGGAATCAAATAATGGAAGTATTTGAGTATTAGTGCACAGCAGGAAATGGAAACAAACCTTTGCTATTGAGTCCTTCTCCAGATGAGCTCTAGAACCACAGGAAATAGCCATCTGGTTCTGCACAGGAATAGAAATTAAAGAGTTATTACTTAAATTAACGTTTTCTGAATCAGTGGAATCTTGTGCTGAGAACTCTATAATAAAAAAATTCAAAGCAGTATACTCTTCTGCTTCCTGTAGCTGCACTTTTTCTACTGCAAGATTCTGAGGCTAACATCAGTCTTTTCTACAATTAACAGATCATCTACAGTTTATTACATTTTGCCTATGGTGCATACAAATTGCTGCAGTTTATTAACGTCCGGTTTAGGTCACATTGTTTCTCTGAGGTATGTGTACGGTAAATGCGTTAAATAGCACAGATAAGCATTCAGCACTCCTAGGCCCTTGGTGTTATAATGTATGTTTTCCCTAAATATTGCACTGTGGAAGGGATAACAGAATAAAGTACTTGTTGCACTGACGTAACTTCCAACAAATAAAATGCCATGGTATCAGCCAAAAGTATAATCTGAAATGAAATCAAAAGATGTGATCAAAACGAAAGGTTTAAAATTATTCTCATGCTACTACTTCTCACACGAAATCTCTCAAATCTACTATACTTGAGAGTGCGGGACTGATGCTGGAGAACAGGCAGCTGCTGCCGCCTTGGTAGCGGAGAGCGTCAGGGAAACACCGCCGCCCGGTGGCTCCGGCACTTGCAGACTGCGACCCTTCGCACCGGCGCATCCCTCGGAGCTCCTGCTGCAAGGCTGCACATTGCTTCTGGCACTTCAGGAAACTAGCTACAAGTACCTCACTGTTCTGCATTTAAGCACTAGGTTAATGAAAATAAACCTCAATTCTTTCAAGTCAAGCACCCAAAAGAGAATGACTATACAGGGAGGAGCTCTCGTTCCACAGGTTTTTGAATTTTTATTTATAATAAAAGTTCTTCCAAATACTGTCATTAAACTAACAACTCTGAGAAAAGAGAACCTCTATAAAATAGGGTGAAATTAGATGCATCCTTAAAGGTATATAGGATGACATCAGATAAAAAGAAAATACAGAACAGTTAACAAAGAAAAAAAAATGTTTTTTAACTGAGTAGGCAGCACATGGTATTTATACAAAGTAGAACAACTTCAAAGGAAGAATGGTAAAAAGAACATTATGTACTGCATTGCAATAGGCACGGTGAATGCAAAGGAGGTAAGAACTCTCTGAAAGCTACCTTCTGACAGCCCATTCTTGCAGCTTCTAAGCTTACACCTAGGTCTTCAGATGTACCCCTAGATCTTTAACCAGATCTCAAAAAACTCAAGTTGAAGAGAATTATAAGAATCAATCTGTACGCATGTGTATTAAACTAAAACCATGAGAATTTATACTCACAGGCCACGGCTGAAGATTTTTTAGACCTTCTTCTACTTTTTCAATATCTGCAAATTTTGTAGCTCCATCTGCATCAGCCATAAGAATTTTTTTCCCCCGAGAACTAAAGGCACCCTGCAATCAAAATAGTCAATAAAAATCAACACCTTTGAAATCAGCATTTGTCTTAAGCTAGCTGCAAGACACTCCAAAAACCTAATGTAGTAACTAGAGCAGTGGTACCTCAAAGATTCAACACAACAGATGAGTGATATTCTGCTACTAACAACAATTTATCAATTTGTATTGTAATAACATCTAGAGACTTCACACACTGAGTAGTGTCCCACAGTGACAGACAATGCATGAACACAAAAGGTTAACAACCCCTTTCCAGAGAAGCTTGCAAACTAGAAGCTTTACAAACCAAAATCCCGAGAGACAACAAGTTGCTACAGTCAGCTAAACAGGGGAGCGCAAAGAAGCAGTGATTAGCAGCTGCCACTGCACTGGATAGCTTTTCTTTTGTCATTTGAGCTATGGAAAGGAGGATGCAGCACTATTTTTTCTTAACACTGTTTCAAGAGCATTCAAGAGATAACCTTAAATTAGTTTTGAGAAGTAGGTCTTAAGTCACAGTATCACTGCGAAACATTTGTGATGCACAGGTCTCACAGCTTGTTTTGCCATATTCTTGGTCAGACATCTTTGACAATTTTTGAAGGCATCTGGACAGGAAAACAATTAGCAGGGGGTTTGCCAAAAGTATTGTTGTAACCAAGCACGTGTGACTTTGGAAAAACGTGTCAAGGAAGTAGTAGCATATACATCCACTCTACACTCTGCAGTGCAAAAATATATCACACAGAGACTTGTTCTCCTTCTCTTGGAATAACTTCAAAATTATATCCCTTACAAAAGCTCCACGGGTTCTAATTTAATGTCCTCTCCATTTGCTATAGTTACTCATGTTTCATAAAAAAAATTAAATTGACATGTTAAAGAAAGAGCTTAAAATACAAATAAAGACAGTCACTGGTAACCCATAAATGATACCACCTTTTTTCATAAAAGTAAGGTGTCATTCATCTTAGGAAAAAACGTTCCTTCTAAATGTGTAACAGCTATTTTATTTTTAGAACATGATGATTTTATGATAATATCTATGTGAAAATTAATACGTGAAAGCATAAATTGTGCTGGTTCTACTACTGAGTGCGGGTGACAGCAGTGGGCTTCAGTAAACACAAACTTTGCTGGATGAGAGTGTTTGTTCGGTAGCCATTTTTAAAACCACAACTATGACCTGGAAAGCAATGTTTGCAAATTTAGCTGTATTTTCTCTACAAGAGCTTTACTTTAATCTGTAAAGGGGTTTTTTGTTTGGTTGGGTTTTTTTAAATGCAAGCCTATTTCTAAGTGGAACTAACAGGAACATGAAATTCAAGTCTAACTTTTTTTTTTCCTTTTGAATTCTCATCTAAAAAAAATTTCTTTGTTATTCATCTTCCTGGCAAGAAAATACTGTTTCCAAGATCTAAAATAAGCTTATTTCAAAAAGAGTTTTTGCCTTAATTTATAGAACCTGTACTCAGTTTTCTGATAATCATTTTGTTAATGTATTGAATTCAAAATGTCAATCAGCACAGCTCTATCTTCTGCATATTTGGGCACAGGTAGTTCAGACAGAGAAGGAGATGAAAGTATTAATTACCATCCTGACTGCTCCTCCTTTCCCTCGATTTTTTACCAAAGAAAGCACTCGCACTTTGTCGCTTCCATATTTCTTGCAGTACTTCATTGCAACCTGATAGACACACAAAAAACCAGCATAAAACAAAAACAGGAATCAAGGCAGAAGTTTATACTTGCTCACCCTTTTTTTAAAACAAATTAATAGCACAGAGCTATAACCACTTCAGTCGGCACAAATACATTGCCAGTGTTTGCTGGAGTCTGTTTGGGAAAATAAAAACCAGTTCACAGTCAACACAAGAAGACTGAAGAAGCTAGTCATGTTCAATAAGAACAGGATATTCCCCCAATTCTAAACCCCATTCACCCAAGTCCAAAAACCTCAATACTAATGTAATTTATATCATACTATTACAGACCTTTTATACCAACACCAACAGTTAATCAAAGAAAAATAGTTTTCTACTACTACTACCTATTTCTCACTTGTCTTGCTGCTATCTGTGGTTTTAAACAAAAATTCACAGTGATCTAAAAATCACTTTCACACTGCAGGAATGTGCACATTTTGTTCCATGTTATGGTGAAGAAAAAGCATGAATTTTCTCCTCTCATTTTTTCTAAAGGTTGTCTCGAGTCCTTTTAAGTCCAGAGGCCCATGGCCATAGTGTGCTCAGTTAGAAACGATCCTAGAAGGAATGCAACACAGCCAAAAAATATATATGAGCAATCCTTAATGGAAAAGCTTAAGGGAAGTACAAGAAAAAGCAGCATTCACTTTAGCAGCTAACTCAAACATCTTCCAATCAGTAGTAAAAAACCCCTCAAGTTGGCCAACCTTCCTTTCCAGTAACACACATCAAAGTTGAAGCAGAAGAATGCAGAACTATTTTGAAAATACTACGACTGGAATAGGGATTTTTAAATGAACAATCCCATGAAGGTATGGGAAAGAGCTATACAACGTCAGCTGTTCTGTCAATCACAGTATAAATCAGCTATTTTAAAAGGCTTTTTAGCTTCCTCAAGTTCATATTCACATCACTATGCACATGTGGAATATTTCAGCAGAAATTTCCTGAAGTTAAGATTAGAATTTTTAGGATCTCAGCTGCAGGAAAATGGTTGTCACAGATGCCAATCAAGAATACTAGTATTTGCAAAAGAATTATACATGTATGCATGTGTGTACGTGACATGCACAACACATATAGGACAATGACAGAAAGTATTCAGAAACATGAATTTTAATTGTCAACTACTTCAAGTACCAAAATACAAATGTAAAGCATTGTTATATTTCACAAATGCAGTACAAAAATCCATACCTCTAATTACTTCCTAAGACACTTCTTTTTCTTACCTTTGTAGTTTGATCTTTACTACCATCATCAACCACTATTACTTCGTAAGTGAATGAAGGATCTTGTTTCTTGAAAATAAAAACAGAAATAATGCATTTCATCTAATTTCTTAAGAAGGTAGTAGGTCTTTCAACATCAGCATTCTTTTCTCCCTAGCAGTTTTTAACTCATTCATGGTTGCCAACAGACAGCAATATGATGTAGTAAATTTGTTAAGATGGCATAATTAAAGAATTTTGCCATATTTGACACATGTTCCATTACATCGGCTTGTCAGTTTTCCTCAGCTACCATGTAGAACTGAAAAAACAATTTAGTTGTAAAAGATGAAAGCTCAGAACAACATCACTATTAAGAAAACGCAGACAAAACAAAACCCACAAACCTTCATAATGTGCTTCTTACCCAGAGAACAAATCCTAATGAAGAACAGATGCTTAAGAAACTTGCTGGAACAAACCAGGATTTAGTTTAGAAAGCTAAATGTATGGTTAATCCTTAATCTCTGTCTTGGAGAGATATGACACATACAAAGATTTTTCATCATGTAGTAGTATATTAAATTTTTATTTAATTTAAAAATACCTTCTGGCATTCAATCTAAAAATAACTGATAAGAGACAGAATGCAAAATGAAAATACCTGTCTTTTTTCTAGATACTCCAAAGCTTCATCCATCATAAGAGGTACTAGAGAAAAGATAGAGGAGGTTAGGTTAGTAGATTATAACAGGCAAAGCACCAAAAGCACCTGCACAAGCAAGCTGAAAACAATCACAAAGCAAAGCTGAGCAAATGCCCTCTTTCCTACACTACCTTCAATAAACAAGCTTAGCACCTGCAACTCTAAGACCTGTCCTTTCTGAATGCAAAAAGAACACTGAAGAAAAATCACACATGTAAGACAAGATAAAAACATTTCCTCTGAAGATAAGAACCAACTTTCCATTTTGAAATACAGAATTCTCTACACAATATTAAAGGGAAAAAAAAAAAAATCATTCTCCATGACTGACTCTGCAAACCAGCACTGACTTTATCTATTTAAGCAAGCTGACAGAGAAGGCAACAAGAGAAATTCCTAACACTAGTCAGTAACATGCCTTCTCTTACTAAGGCCGTTGGCCATGATGCTTCAGCCAACAAAGAGGCACTACTTTTGCAGCTGATTTATCTGCAGGTTAGAAAGACGTTCAACCTTACAGTTGTCTTTGCAGTGTATGCTCATTCCTGAGCACATCTCAGGTGATTATTCTCTCTCCAAAGAGAGAGACAACTAAATGAAAATCACATGAAGCATATTAAGACCTTGCTTGCTGAAAACAGGTGTATGAGAACCAGGACCAACGAATGCACCGGACTTGAGAAAGGGCCGGGCCTATCTTGTGTCCAGATACACTTTATTTGTCAACATCTTTCTTAATGGAATCCTAAACAGCTCAGTATTTTCACTCACCAAGAAAAAGAATGACAATGTGTGCTACCACATCGACCCCAAGTACAGCTTTAGAACTCGATTATTTCTATTGCATCTGAAAGCCTTCACTTTTTAGTATCAGGTACTCATACATATACCCAAGTCAAACAGAAACCCACGAGATCATCCTTTTTTCTGCTTGTCTGAAGCTGCTGCTGTTTTTTACAGTGGGAAGCTCTCAAATCAATTTTAAGTCTTTTTCTACTTCTTGCCTTACAGCATTTACAGGGGCAATGAGCAGCCATTCTGCTGGACTTCATTAAAATAAAGAGGATTCTTACAAGTGTCCCATGCTATTTTTAGCAGCAGAAATCAAGTTACACAGTGTCTTAATTTTGAAATTCAATGTACTTGGACTGTTTTCTGGAAACTGTGTCCAAAATCAGATACATAATCTGGCCTGCCAGAATCTACTGCTAGCATAAGCTGATCTCTGCATTATTAGAGTAACAACAGATAGATTTTCTTCTTTTTCTCAAAACAAGAAAAATCTTACACCGGTCTTCCTCATTGTATGAAGGCACAACAACAGAGAGTTCCCTTGTAGGGGGATCATGTATACTTGGTACAGATTCTTTCCTGCCTTCAGCATTTACAAAGAATTTCTCTTCTTCGTGTCGGTGAAGGGTTGGCATTTTTCTGGCAGTTACATGAGCAATCATAAAAATCTGTGGTGAAAAAGAAATGAGAACAATCATTGAGCATTCTATTAAGGTTTACTTAGCTGTTTAATGTGCTACATGGGGCAACCAACTATATTTCAGTAATGAAGTGGGTCAATGGTGCAGTACTTCATCCACTGACCAAATCACACAGAACCAAAATCTTCTCATGCCATTTGATTACTCCATTTCACCTACTCTGACCGCTGTCAGCATCATTGGCGTGTTGCTGTCTTCAACTGCAAAGCACGCAGATGCCTCCAAAATTGTGGTCCAAGCACTGCGACCCCTTCTCCAAGTAACCTCTACCACACAAGCCGGCACTGCCTCTAATTCTGCACAGAGCCACTGAAATCAACGGGACTGCTCATGCCCAGTCAGCCATACCTGCTTGCAAAACTGAGGCTCAGATCATTTTTACACATGCCTGAAATAAATCTGTAGAACTTGTTTTTTGGAGCGCTTTTACTCAGGAACACCATATACACGGTACTGTTGATGGACAGCAGAATTTCGCTTTCCAGGTGTCGAACTTCTCAAACTTGCACGGTATTTCAGTCACTCAGAAGCGTACCGGACTCCCAAGCAGTCACCGTGAAAGCGCGTTACCGGACTATTTTACAAGACGTATTATAAGGATGAAATGCTCCGTTTTCATCTCGTTTGCAAGGCGTTCCGCCCCACGCCTTGCGGAAACGCATTCCCCGCACAATTCTGTGCACAAGCACAGCCCCGCCAGCTGCTGCAGAAACGCAGCCAGGTGCGACCCGCGCTACCGGCCAGCCCGGGCCGGCCCTGCCGCCTCCGCGGGCGCGGCGCGGTGCCAGGGCCCGCTCCAGGCCGCCAAGCCCCCTCGGCCTGCCCGNNNGGCCGGCGGAGGGCAGCGGCGCGGGGCGGTGGGCGGCGCCCTATCGTGCAGCGACAGCAACGCGGAAGCGAGCGCCTCAGGGCCCGCCGCTGAGAGGGGCCGCTCCGCCCGGCGAGTGGCGCTGGAAGCCGCTGGTGCCCCCTGGCGGCAGAGTCGCGCCAGCACCGCCGCCCCTGTTGCTGCCGTTGCAGTGGCCGCCGCCGCCGCCAGGCCGCCAGCAACGGCTTCCGGCCGGTCGGGTCACGAGGCGGCAGCACATCCGGGACGTCAGCGACGCCGTCATGGCGACGGCTTTCAAGTAAGTGCCGGGCCTGGTGGCCGTTGTCCTCTTCTTGTGCGGCGCTGGGGTGTCCTGGCCGCTCCTCGTCACCCGTGGCGGGCGGGCGCGCGCTCCTCTGCCCGCTCCTGAGCGCCGAGGCAGCGCCGCCCCGGCGCCGCGGGGACCGTTGGGGCCTTTACCCTGTTACCGCCGCGGCCCTGCGCCGTCCCCAGCAGCGTGCGCCTGGCGGGGAGGGGCCTCCAGTGTGTTCTCTTTAACTATTATCGTTTTCTTTACGATACGGTTTCCCGTTGCCGTGTGATCTGCACGGCAGAGCCGGCAGCCGCCTGTTCCAAGCGCTCGGTTTGCGCCAGGCGCCGGCGCTGGCTGAGGTAACCCCGCGTTCCCGGTCGCGGGCTCCCCGTGAGGCTTCCTGCTGGACACGCCAGCGCAGGACGCCTCACGCCCATGGCGCTGGGCGCCTGCGGTGCCGGCTCCGCTTTGGGGCATCCCGGGAGAGGAAGGATGTGGGCGCGTCCAGCGGGGAGCTGCAGGGGTGCTGAGGGCTGGAGCCCCGAAATGCGCGAGGAGGGGCTGAGCGAGCTGAGTTTGTTCAGCCTTAAAAGGCACGGCTAAGCACAGGGATCAGTAGGGTCTTGAGCTACCTAGTAGGGTGGGTGTGGAGAAGACAGAAGAGGTTGACTGCAGATACAGGTTGAAACATGGTTCTGGATAGATACTGGGGGGGAAGGTCATAGTGAAGGGTGGTCAACCAGGGAAGCTGTGGTATTTCCATCCTTGGAGACAGACAGTGGAGCTGGACAAGGCCCTGAGCAATATATCTGCTCTGTGTCGACCTGGTTTGGGTGAGGGGTTGGACCTAACACCCTCCAGAGTCCCTGCCAGCCTGAACTGTCCCATGGTTCCCAGGGCATTAGAAGTGGAGGGCGGCAGCCTTCTCTGTCAAACGGAAGAGGTACGGGCACAACTAGTTTAGTGAAGCATTGCAAGGAGCTTAGAGCAGTAGGGAATTCTTACTCCTTTTAGAATCATAGAATGATTTGGGTTGGAAGGGACCTTCAAAGATCACCTGGTCCAACCTCCTGCCATGGGCAGGGACATGTTTTGCTCAGTCAGGCGGCTCACAGCCCCATCCAGCCTGACCTTGAAAACTTTCAATAATGGGGCATCCACAACTTCTCTAGGAAGCCTGTTCCAGTGTCCCTGCTTCTTCCAGAGTTAAAGCTTAAATGTGTGAAATAAGGTTTAGCAAGTGCTCTTACATGAATTGAAAGACAACAGGCCATGTGTTGGGGTTAAAAGACAGAAGTACAGGGCCAGCATATGGGGAACCAACAGGGGTTAATTCATGCTTGCTGTCATGAGTTGTGATACATCTATATGTTAGTTTGCATTTGGAAAACTTGCCTTTTCCAGTTATCCTTTTTTGTTTTTCAGAAGTGCTTATTTTAGCAAAACTGAGAAGGCTTTGTTAAAATATTAATGACACTTTTTATGAGTATTTTTTACTTTAATGTTCTATGCTTAAAATACTAACACACAAATGCTGTTAGTAGTATATAATTAATAATAAACATTAATTAATTCTCAACTGAAGCACTGCATGAAGCGTATTTCTTAATTTTACATTTTCTTAAAGATTCTAACATGTTTCAAGACTGTGAAATTGCTTTAAACCATTTTGTACATCTGGATGCAGTCCTTAAACTAACAAATATTTCAGACACTGTAATAAAATTACCCTTTCTGCATTTCTTCAAAAAGATTCTACACCCTTGTCTCAATAAACACTCCTTTTGAATTAAAACTAGTAGTCAGGGTTATTGAGGTGAAAGCTAGTAGTTTGTGTTAGATGTATGTGCAGGCAGGTTCCTTGTAAGGAGGAAGCGTTTTGGAAGTGAATGTAGGAAAACATTTTTTCTTAGATCAGTTCCGAGTTTCCTCCTCTATCTGTAACCATATTGCTAAGCAGCTTTGCCGCTCATCTTGATCCTCAAATTTGTTATTGTTGTAGGTTCGTGCTTGCTCATCTTTTGTGCTCTCTCTTACCTACTTGGGAGCTTGCGTATGAACTTGTCTTTATATTTGTTTTAGAACAGTGGAACCATTGGAATATTACAGAAGATTTTTGGTGAGTAAATCGTGATATGCATCTATAAATTGCTTGTAATCAATTTTGTCTCGCTTCTGCTTTTCTAATTTGGCTGTGTGGAAATCTGAAACTATAAGGGAAGAACAAAAAATGCACTGAGCAAGGGAAAAATGGTCATACTCTTCAGAACATGTTTTTACATGTCTGTGGCATTGATGCTGCAGCAGGTTGTGTCCCTGTTCAACTTAATGGGTAAATGCTTCTGTTGGCCTTGAAAGGAATGCGAGTTAAATTTCACCAAGGTGGCGATGCAGGTTTCTGTCTAGTACAAAACTATGTCAGACCAGGCTTTTAGATGCTACTAAAAATAAATAATAGAGAATATCGCTGCTAATCGTGCGATACCATGAGCTAATCATGCTCATGGTAACTGTGAAGGAAAACCGCAGACTTTTTGGTATATTAAATCAGTCTACCCATTACTAAGGTAGTATCAACTTAGAAATGGGTCCAGTATTATTCCAGTCAGTTTTGGTTCTCATAATTGAACCATAAGTCTTTGCTTTTAAGAAGCTTGAAATTGTGATGAATAATAAGTCAGATCTAACATGGTGGTGAATTAGTGCAATTTCTAACTTAAGGTACAGCTTCTGACTGTCAGTAGTTGAATGTTGGGGGTTTTTTTGGGGGGGTGTTTTATGTTTGGGATTTTTTTTTTCTTTATTTCACTCTAATATTAATTTTAAGACCTCCACTAGCTGGGTATGAGGGAGAGGAATTGCCTACAAAATCTAAACAATGCAGACAGGTGGAAACTCTCATTTTAAGGTATCAATGAGTATTCATTCTTGGATGATATTCTGAATCTAGCCTGTAGTACTTTTGAGACAATCAATCTATTGTTATATTTATTTTCTAAATAAATTACAATAAATTAAAAAAAACAAGTTTTTTGTGGGCCTACAATCACAAACTATGTATCAGTTGATGAAAAGCTGGCTAGAATGTGATCGAGTTTTCCCTAGCATTTTTCTAATTGCATATTTCTGCTAAAAAGAGAATACTATTTTATATGAACTCGTATAGCATAAATATTGGTGTGTTATTTAATAAAATATGTTTCCTAATTTGAACTTTGTAATTTTTGTTTAGAAAGAGAACTGTCGACCCGATGGAAGGGAGTTAGGTGAATTCCGGGCAACCACTGTCAACATAGGTAAGTGCTTATTTGGAATAATAATAATAATGGGGGAGGTATTATTAATCTCAGATTATAGTAGTTAGTGACCCTAATGACTTGCTAATCAGTTTTCTTGTTGCTTGAATTTTGAAACAAGAAAGAGGAAGGATTTTTATTTATAGTTTCAACAAGCATTAAAGAGAACAGATGGTACAGTAATATGTTTGAGCACTGTTATTCATTTCTGCTCCTGGGCTGATAAGCACAGCACAATTTAGGTGGTCGTGGAAGCTTGTCTCTTTCTAAGATCAGCAGCATATGTTAGAGATGCTGAAGGTGGTGTCTAGGCGTATACTGACCAGCGCAAGATTGATGCCCTAGCATCTTGAAAGAGGCAGTGACTGCTGGCTTCTACTTTGTTCTAAGCTTGGTGAGCAACGGTCTCAAGCAGACACAAGATACCTCTTATGCAGTGAGCAGCAGCACCTTACCTGCCTTTCTTACACCTCGTAATTTCTAGAAGTAAAATACAGGTTAGCGTGCCACCATGGAATAGTTGCTGATTATTGCTCAAACTTGACGCTGCAGGTCTCTCCCATTGTGCAATACTGCCTTCCATTAGGTCTTGCTGTAAGTCAGCCAGAAGGTGGGCTTATGGTAACCATCTATGATTTCTGGTTTAAAAAAGTACACCAGGGATCAATATTGGGTCTAGTCCTGTTCAANGAGTGCTGTGTCCAGTTCTGGGCTCCTCAGTACAAGAGAGACACGGACATACCAGAGAGAGTCCAGTGAAGGGCCGCAAG
>VYZW01048787.1:6928-17315 GCA_013401315.1 Balaeniceps rex | reverse complement strand
CCACTGGCACAGGTTGCCCAGGGAGGTTGTGGAGTCTCCATCCTTGGAGATACTCAGAAGCCATCTGGATACAGTCCTGGGCAACTGGCTCTAGGTGACCCTGCTTGAGCAGGGGGTTTGGACCAGATGACCTACCTCCAGTGGTCCCTTCTAGCCTCAGCCATTCTGTGTGATTCTGTGTGATTGACTGTTTAATAGAGAGATCCTTTTCCCACCCTGGATTCATTGAGACTTTGCTTAGCCTGTGTTTAGTACAAAATGATGGAAAGTAAACACTTTGTGAATGTGGATGTTAATTAAGGCCTTTTGAATGGAAAAATAGATTTTATTGAACAGCACTTTATCTCTTCAGGTTCAATTACAACTGCAGATGGTTCTGCCCTGGTGAAGTTAGGAAATACTACGGTGATTTGTGGAGTTAAAGCGGTATGGTTGTTTTTTATTTTAACCTGGCTGTTAACTGAACTTGTGCGTTCATGTTTGGAATGAATCTCCTGCAGAGTTACAATAATATGCCAGTCAGACACAATTACAGCCTTTCACCTGACTTACTTTCAGATGTGAAAGTTAATATATAATTTGTCTAATCCTACCTGTATAGTATGAGAACATGTATTTTTGTGGTGTGTATTGTGTATGCGGAAAGATATATACAAAAATAAAGTCTTTGTTATTTCTAGATAAAAGCTATATAATTGAAGAGTTACTAAATATTGATCAATAAGTGCATTGGTAATCAGTTGGCTGGACTCTTAAGTGCCTTGTAGCCTCAACTTTGCTGCTGGCCTGCCATGAACTATGAGACAAATCGCTGCACGTCCCTGTATTGAATTTTCCCACAGGAAAAATACAGACAGGGACTGATTAAAAATGGCTCTTGTAAATCTCATTGTAATGATAACTGGGAAGAAAATGACCATTCGTATATAGAATAGCTGGAAAGTCGTCTTGTACAAAATTCAGCTCTTCATTTTTGACTTTTTTCTCCAGGAACTTGCTGCACCCGCAGTAGATTCTGCTAATAAGGGATATATTGGTAAGCTTTTCAGTATGGATCTTACTCAGATCTTGTATTGCTTCAGCTAAAAGGCTGTAATGATGGGACAGATTGAGTGTGCTGTGAAGATTTCTTAAAAGAATGAATTTTGGTAAAATTGTATTACTTTCCTTAAAATCAGTTTCCAAATTGACATCTAGGAAGCGGTACTTAAGAAATTTCAGAATTCTCCCTGCTCTGCTTATGAGTTGTTCATGTAAAGCTACCTTCTTACTGCTGATTCCAGACCAGGCTGAAAACAAACCTGCAGCAGGGGGAAGTAGGTATGTTAAGAGGGGAAAGGTGGTTGTCTATAAAAGCTTGTGGCATGCAAGGTTGTGCAAAGGCACATTAACTTTTGTCTTGAAGTCCCAGTAGGCACAAAATTTAACTCTTAAAAACAGTGAAATAAACCCTGTTTATTTCTCGGAGAATTGTAGAACTCCCAGGGGTGTGTCCTCACTCCTGTTTGGAGTTTCTTTTGAAATAAAACAATTCCGTGGAACTGAGAGCTTAGACTAAATCCCCTTTTTATATGGCATCTCCAAAGTCTGCTATTTTCAGTGAACTTGATTATGCTTAGGGTTTTTTCATAAATGTTTATGCATGTTTTTGCTTCAAGTCTAAAGCATCAGGTTTTAATGGTTGATGAAAAGCAGATAGCGTACCAGTAAAGTCAGGCAGTGGGATGAAAAAATGCTGTTGTTTCTTGATCTACTTAAGAATGCTTAACACTAAAGAAGAATTTGTGTGGGGTTATGATATTCATAGCAGGATTACAAACAGAAAATGGTAGTTAGGAGTATGTGCTTCTCTGTGAAATATATAGTTTCCGAGTACAGAGTACTACAAGTTCTTTAATACAAACTCATGCGTAAAAATAAAGTTGAGGGAAGAAATAGGAAAAAATTGAAAAATTGATTGAAAAAGTCTTGGTCTTGCCTTTCATTTGAAGTACATAAAATGGTATTAAGACTGTGTATATTGTCTTATTTGTACTTTTGATATCCCATTGCCTGCTTTCTTTAGTTTATGACTAATGATTCTTGCTACCTAGTTCCAAATGTAGAATTGCCATCCCTCTGTTCAACGAGGTTTCGCTCTGGACCACCTGGTGAAGAGGCTCAAGCAGCAAGCCAGTTCATTGCAGATGTGATTGAAAAGTAAGAATCATCTAAATGCATTTAAAACAAACCACTCTGCAAGACCATTTTCTGTTTCCTGGTTTACTCTCTCATTTTATTTCAGTTCACAGATAATAGCGAAAGAAGATCTATGTATTGCAAACGGCAAGGTAAGTTGTATCTCAAAATGAAGATGGACATACTAACAAGATCACAGTGTTAAGACGTTAAAGGAGGTATTTGGGGTTATAGGTTGTTTTGTTGGTTTTGCTTTTTAGTCTTCATAGCTTGGTTTACATCTGAAGTATAAAAATTGTATGATAGAAATAAGTATCTTTGTTCATGTGGCCAGAATTTTCTTAGATATTGCACCATTTGCTTAGCTGCTGTAATCTCTCACATGTGCAAACCTTTTTTGATAGCTTGCTTGGGTGTTATACTGTGATATCATATGTCTGGACTATGACGGAAACATTTTGGATGCCAGTGCCTTTGCTTTGTTAGCAGCATTAAAAAACGGTAAGTCTTCTCTAGAGTCTCAGAAGACTGATTAGCGTTACTTGGAGAAACATGTTCGTTTTGAATCATGATTAATAGGTATCTGGTTCACAATTCCTTAAGACTGATTTTTTCCTGTCATTTGGATGCTAAATTACTAAAACGCAAATACAAAGTGGAAATGATGGTATGGATGCCATAGATGTGTAACACCTGGGGAGTAGGATCTTTTTGTATGCATGTTATTGGTGTCTTAAAAGACTACGAGCTATTCTGCCATGTGTTCTTCTGTGTCAGAGATCTGAATCTTTCAGCAGTGGTTATAAACAACTTTAATGTCTAGATCAGGGTCTTACCTTGTTAATAGATTTGGTGTAGGCAGAATAAGTTGTTGGGGGCTTTGCTTATTTGTCACAACAGAATATTCCTAGCTTAAGGCATTGTAGTTTGAAAAAACTGTTTTCATGCATGCAACATATGGATTGATTATGTGGTTATAAATGCACGTAGGAGGCAGTATAAAGGGAAGCTTACAGCGAGGCCTCCTTTTCTAACTGAATTGCTTGCCTTTGAACTCCTATAGCTACTTTGCTCTTGATTTTCTTGTCTCCAACACTGTATGGGTTGTCAGAGCAAGAGTTATCTGAAGAACAGATTGCCTGGATTTTTATATGTCCAGTAGGCTTTTTGAGGAAAGTACTTTTTGTTAAATATGACTGTAAAGGTATTGTAATTGTATGGCATTTTGGAAGCAGAAAATGCTTCTGTGTAAGGAAGAATGTTAGCTTGAGGAGAATACTTTCTCGAATGGGTAGTTCTAAGCTAAATACTTTCCTCGAATTCAAGAAATTTTTTGTACAGAACACCAGTAATGTAGCCAAAACTCTATTCTGATCTGTTTTCAGTGGCTTACCAGTATGGTGAAAGAACAGCTTAAATATTTCAGTAGTCTTGGACATCTCTAGGCCTACTAAAACCAGCAATGTTTAATATTATACCATTGTCATTTTTTCATCTCTTCAGTACAATTGCCATCAGTTACTATAAATGAAGAAACTGGTTTATCAGAAGTTAATTTAAAACAGAAGAATCCTTTGATTATCAGAAAGCATCCAGTTGCCACATCATTTGCTATATTTGATGAGTAAGTTTGTAACTGTTTTGTACTTAATGAAAACAACTGTGTATGTAAAAGAAATGAAAGAGGATGCTAGCAATGTTGTTTCTGCACTTCTTACGCACTTCTGCTCATGAAGAACGTGCAGTCTCAGGCAGCGCTGTTTCACTTGATCTTAAATCCACGGCCTCTCTTGTTGAACTGACCTGTAGTTCTGTGACATGAATGAGTATGCAGAACAAACGAAGTCTAACTTCTTCCTCTGACTTAAAGCAGAACTGGTTCCCAACCTAAAAGATATACTTGAAAGTACAGGAATAGGTATTGGTTTATGGTTTTGCAGTATCTTTGAGACAAAAGAATGTTACCAATGCAATTAATGTTTTAGAAGCCTATGTAAATAACTGGTATAAAAGATAGTAGTTTTTGAACAACTTATACCAAGAATTTAGTCAACAGAGGAAGTAAGAAGTAATGGTCCCATTAGAACAACAGAACCTCTGGATAACTGAAAACATAATTACCCAAGATGAAGTATGACCAGCACTCTTAAGTCATCGTTCATGTACGTAAAGCATCCAGTTATAAGAATTCAAAATAATCATATCTGATAACTTGACTCCTCACCTGAAATTGTTTACTGGCTCTTCATTAAGTCCAAGTATGTTAAGTATGTGTTCTGCTGCTGTTTATAAGAAATGCAGTTATTTATGGTGGTATCAATTTGAAAAGTAGAAAATTACAAATAAGATGACGCTCACTGTGCTATGAATCTGATTTAAGATTTAGGTATATTTAGAGACATCGGGGTTTATGGCACATCAGTCGCAGAAATGATTAATAGGCCCTTTCATTCAAATATGAGATGGGGTGGGGGAGCACTAAACTCAAATGTTAACGAAGTGATTACCAAAATGAATCAAAGCAGAAAGTGATCAGTACTGTAGAGTGCTTCTGTTAATTGCTTTAATGCCTGTTCTTGTGGGTCTGAAGTTTGATGTAGGCTGAAAACGAGAGTTTGGATAGCATGATAGGCAGACGGTTGTCAGTAGGATATTATTTGCACACAAATCACGTGTACTTACCAATAGACAAAAAAGCTGCCTTTGGAAGAAAGCTTTCAGCAACAGTCTGTTGGGCTTTGTTCCCTTCACTGAAACTGACTGTTGCATCAACCAAGTTACTTAAGTCTCCCTGTAGCTCCTAAAACTAAATATTGAGGGGGTGTGCAGTTTGGTGTTTTGTTTTTTTTTTTCTAATTCTGGTTTATTAGTTTTTCTACAGCTGTTGACACAGCCCTCTAAATAATATGCTTTACATACGCTGGCTTCCAGAGACATTTTTCTTCTGTGTAAAAGCCCTTCTTGAATAAATAAAAACTTCTGGGTTGTTGCTGGGTAGTGTGGCCGTGGGCAAGGAACGCTGGTGCAGAGCACTGTGCAGCTCCACAGCTGGCTCCTGTGGAGTCAACCTGCACATGAATAAAAAGTCTGATGCATCCAAGTCTCCGTGCGTGCCAGGTCCCTGTGTCATGCAAAGGGCCGGTGCTGCAGAGTCATGTGGGTAGAATTAATAAAGCAGTATTTTTGAGTAGTGTAGCTACGGACTAATGTTTTTGTTACACTATTGGTATTAAATGGCCATCTGAAACTATTGGTGAAGTTTTAAATTACCCAGAAAACCTTTAATTATGCACTGCAGCTGAGTTCAAATTGAAAAATTCTGGTACCTTTCCATCTATTTTGTGTAATCAACTCCTATAGCCTTGCTACTGACTTCCCCCCTGCAAACGTGTCATAAACATCACTTAGCATAGGTGTACTCCAGCTGCTAAATTGAGTTTGATTACATCAATACTAAATTTAACAGTGTAAACTGAGGCTTCATAAAAACTTCAGCTAAAGTCTTTCCTGTCATCATACCTGCACTTCAGCCAAGTGTTTGTAATGGTAGTGATTTTTTCTTAATTTATTTTTTAAAGACACTGTGGCTGAATGGTGGTTGTTCGGCTTTTTTTAAGTTCAAGTTTTTCTTCTTGTGCAAAGTTGGCTTATAGTTTAGATCCTCTTTTTTCCTTTTCCATCAATTTGCTCTATTTTTAACTTATTAAGTGGTTAAAAAATAACAATATTTAATCTCTTTTAATGATCTGCATCAAGTGATGTACAACAGCTTATTTTGGCTGCCTTAAGGAATCCAATAAATCCATTTTTAAGCTATTCCCAGTCTGTGTGGTGTTAGAGTTCTCTGACAAGAAACTGAGAACTACTTTTGTGAATTTACCATTGGAAATGAGTTTTGCCTTAAGGTCTAGTAGAGATTAGTGCAGCCTACACCCAAAAACAATGCCATCTTCTTTGCGTAACTATGAAATAAGTGACTGCATATTGCAAATGGCAGTTCAGTGGTATTTTCCTGCAATACATGGGTGTCACAAATCTGTGAAACTTAGGCATAAAGCTGTATTTCCAACAACTAGTATTTTAACAGACATATGCACTTGAATATGTGGAATCTCCCTTTTTTGTTTTTTATTTTTTTAAATTGGTGCATTTTGGTAAGAAAACAGATGAGCCCGAGCACTAAATCCACCTACAGGTATTTTGCAAGACTACAGTAAAAATTAGTAAGTTATGTGTACTTTGCAATAATGGTAACGGAGCAACATATACTAACGTGTCTGCATATGTTCTTCTTTCACAAGCACATTACTCATTGTTGATCCAACTGCTGAAGAAGAAGATGTAGCAACTGGAACAGTAACTATTGTAACTGATGATGAAGGCAGACTGTGTTCCGTCCATAAGCCAGGTACTTCCAAGTTTATTATACAGGAACCTACAGAGATGATAATCTTTTCTTGACCCAGATGTTATGTACCTGCTTTTCTTTGTAAAACGTGGGTGCTTTATCATAACGGGCTGTCTGCTTGAGTACTTAAATGACTTGCTCTTGAAATTAATTTTGAAAAAGGTGGTGTGACAGAAGCTGTAGGTCCCTTCCAGCTGAAATAGTCTATTCTAAGTTCAAAAAGAAGTCACAGCTTGACCTACGTACAGCCAAGGCCAGATTTTGAGCACGTCTCCTGTTATACCTGCAGTTTGTTTCTGTTTTCTTTGCCTGAGGCTAGAGTTGGGGAAGCTGTATGCTCCCCAGGTGAAAGTTGCTGGTCATGAGAATTACTGTATTACTTAATACTCTCATTTGGAAAACACATTTAGAGATACTTAACTGAAGTGTAAGTAGAAAAATCAAATTGTTCCCTTTAATTTTTAGGTGGAAGTCCTCTTACAGGAGCCAAGCTTCAGGACTGTATTACCAGAGCAGTTACAAGACACAAAGAAGTAAAGAAGTTGATAGACAAAGTAATAAAAAGTATAAAGCCCAAGTGAACAAAAGGAGAGATCTTTTTGAAAATGGATTTGTAAAAATTGTATTTGTTACAGTGTTCACAAACCTTTTATACTAAATAAACAAATACCAATACTACATTTACAAAGTTCATTTTTTCTAAAATGTTTTTTACCCTTATACTATGTACAATGCTGCCAAGTGGTAAAAAATACAGGATAGAACGTTCTGTTAAAAAATTAAGTGACGTAAGGAAACCAGACCCTAGCTGCTTTATAGATGAAATCTCTTAAGTTGTAAGGGTTGGCTTCCAAAACCAGTTCATTTATTTCAGTGTAACGTCAAAAGTTCATTTTCCACCAGTAATATAAAACACTGATTTGTTTTTAAGCTTTCTCCTTTTTAATCTGGAAAAAAACCCCATCCCCTCTGAATCAATTTTTTATTGGGGGGGAATAAGCAAGTAAGTCTCAGGATTTTGGAGGGGCTGGTGTTCCTCTTTTCCTTTTACTTTTTGAGTGGCTGCCTGAATGCTGTTGATGACGCAGGTGAGCTGCTTGTGCTGCTGCTGCTGCTGCCATAGCCATTTGATGCTGCAAGAATCGCAACTGCTGCCATGAAGAAGGGGGAGAAAAAGCTTGTTAGTGTTGACTATAAAGCTATGTTTCACATTGGGAAGAATGAGAGGAAGGTGGGGGAAAAAAATGAAGAGGAAAAAAATGAGGAAGCACCAGGTTGACAAGAGGAATACACCATGTACTGGGGCAATGAGTACAGTCAAGCAGCACCAGTGGCACAGAAGCCTGCTGAGGGCGTATCTAACATTTTGCACGTGTACTTGGACAGCTTTGTTTCTTTGCCCTTTCTCTCCATTGCAGTAACTGCAGTAACACAGCAACTTCAGTGAATGTTTGGGTTACATAGTACATTTTTAACATAATACCTTCTCAGTGTGTGCATTGTATGTATTTTCTGTATGTATCACAAAGAGGAGACTGTGTGCTAAAAAAATATTAAAATATTTTCATAAAGCATCTGAATGACAGAATGCTAAAGGAATGCTTTGCCAGAGCTGTTGCTTCTATGTACTGACTGTAGCAGCGCTACATTTGACTTACAGGTGCTTACATTCATGCTATTTTGAAATCTATTGGCACCTGGCAGAGCTTACTTAGGTATGTGCCACAAGCACTCCTTGAATGTTAGCAAATCAGGAAGGTGGATGGCTTGAATAAAAATAAATTCAGTGCTCCAAGCTGAGAGAACCACAGATTTCAAATGTTTCATGATCTAGATTGCCAAAATTCACGTGTTTTTCATTTGCAAAACCATAAATACATTTTTTTAAAAAAAAAAAAATAAAATCAAAGGGGCAAGGGTTTTGGTTTTGGAGCCGAGAATTGTATTTTTAATTTTTTTTTAGTTTTATTTTTTAAACACAGTCAGAGTGAAGTTGCTGGATTACTTGTATCTGTTGCTGCTGCTGCTGCAAGGCTTGTTGTTGTTGCTGTTGTAAGGCAGAAGAGAGCTGGAGTCTCTGCTGAAGAAGGCTTTGCCCAGGTCTGTTCACGGCAGAGCCAAGCTGAGACAACACTAAGAGAGGAGAAGGGGAAAGCAGGCAGGTCAAAGAGGTCAGGTTGAGTTTGTCAGGGTCGGGCAAGGAAGACATAGGGATAGAGTGTAACAGAAAAGGGGGATCAATAGAATTAGTTTCAGAGTCAAATTGGAAACAGTGCAGAATAAAGTATACATGATATACATACTGTGTTAGTTAGAACATAATTAGATTATGAAGTGCTTGTGGAGGCACAAAGAGGTTTCTCGGATGTCAAGCACACAGTTAAACATTCCTCAATGAAGTTTGGCATGGAAGCTCCCTGTATTTTCTTTTTGTATCAAGTGTGACTTATTTTCATGTGATATTATCAATTTACTACACTTAACTGTCAAACAAAGCAGAAAAGTGCATGCTTGGTAAGCAAACGTTCACTGTTTTCTTGTGTAATTCGTGTGCTGAAAACAGTAAATTGTTCTGATCTAACAGAAGACTTCTTTCAGACCAAACTTCATTTCAGTGTGAATTTATCAAGATACACACTTAACTACAAAAGGAGGCACAGCAAGCACGTACCTGTGGCTTGAGGTTGCATAAAATTCCCTACTCCGGTCAGGTTAATTACAGCAGCTTGTTGGGCAGATAATGCCTGATCTTGATTGGATGGACCTTGGTCAGACCCCTAGCAAAAATGAAAAGCTTGATCCTTATTACCAAACTTTGGTATCAATGAGTAAGTAAATAAAGCCAGTGTGAAGGCAAACTTTTGAAGTGCCATTTGAAAACATTTAATTCTACATCTTCCAGTGCGTGTAGATGCAGACTATAACGTAGTCACTATTAAAGTAGAACAAACAGATGCTGAATGCCCCAAAACAGCTGTTTTGGCAGAAATGGTATGCCTGTTACCCAGCAGAAGTCCCATGTCATTGTCAACTTCCCTGCAGTCAGCAGAGACTACAGTTTATGGCTGTAATCTTAGGACATTTCCTGTCCCACTCCCAACCCCAAAGTCTTCAGGTGACACCTGAAACCATCCCTGTGCAAAGGTCCTAATCAATCAAAATGTGAAAAGTCTGAAACTTAACATTCACATGTTCATATTGTGCCATGCGCTCCCTAATTCCATAAAAAACACAAACCCTGCTTTTAAAATTTTATTTTCAGAAAAGAGTAGTTCTCACAGTAACCAGTCAAATGGAATTAACAGAGTCTGATCTAGTGTCTACTGAAATCAAAGGCTACTGAATTATGACCTTTTCTAGAACTTAAATTATGCATTGATTCATAAAGTGGGGAAAGAAAGTATACACGCAATTCAAGCGAACTGCATGGCTTATCAGTTGGGGGCTGGGGGGGAGCTTTTGAGCTGGTGCATTTCCAGGAGTTGCAATGCTTCTTTAGAATAACCATATGAAATAATGCCACTAAGATCTAAGTAAACTTGACCAAAAGATTGCACATTAAGAAGACATCATCATCTCGATGAAGATGACTAAGAAAGACTTACAAAGTCATAAAACCAACATTTGGGGGAAAACCCTAAGTATGAAACGAGAATGTATATATGCTGTTGGCAGCACAGAAAATTGTTGGTCTTTTTGGGCTTATGTTTCTTCCACTAGGCACTTGGATTACAGCACTGTGAACACATACATTCTTGTCCTTAGTGAAAGCTAAGGAATCTGGTATTCCTAACAGCTCAT
>VYZW01048786.1:3529-15678 GCA_013401315.1 Balaeniceps rex | reverse complement strand
AAGAAATATTATTTTAACAGTATTTTATTTGTAAAGCTTTCTATGAGATCAGTTGCTTTAATTTGTTCTTCACACCTTATGTTCTTCTTCCTAGGAGCAAAGCAAAATGCATATTCAGGCATGGAGCTAGCATCTCCTCCCCCAAAATCTACTCCCAAAAGCTCAGGTGAATCACTGTGCTTTTAAGAGTGGAATAATTGAACAGCCCAACTTGGTATTCATTTTTCCTCAAGGCAAAACTTGCTAACAGCAAGCTCCTGGGTTTAAATTGCAGTCCTCTGGGAATATGAACAGCTACTTCAAGTTTTTCTTAAAAATGAAAAATAAAAATAAACCTCTAAGTGGCAGGAGTGTAGTGATACAGATCATGTACAAAATAAAGTCACTACAGTAATAAATGTTGAATGCAATGTTTGGAGTTAATGCAAAAGTTGAAAGTAACTTCTAAACCCTATGGGGTCCAAGTACTGTGAGAAATTAAAATATACGATTTAATATCTTCTTCATTGACTCAGCCAAAAATAAAACAGTTTGAACTGTGGCCTGTAGTTCAACATTGGTGACTGAACTGGTGAAAGAGTAGTCAATCTACTGCAGGTGTCTCTGAACACTATCAGAAATGCAGCATGAACTTTACTTACAGTCCTGCCATTTGAGCACTGACATACATTATAGAAAAGTGATTTGAACTTCCATGCCATTTAGTAACAATGCCTAAAACTGTCTAAAAGAATTCTTTACATAACGTATTAGCCTTTTTCACCCCAAAATAATTTTGGGGCAGTTTTAGTCAATGTGATAACTCAGCACTGTAATGAATATTGTTTAGGAATTTGTGGGTGAAACAAGCAATAACAAAATTTTCCTTGTGAAATATTTATCCCAATTATATGAAGCAACATTTTCCAGACGTATAAATTGACGTGTTTAAATATCTATAAAGACTTATTACATAACATACATAGAATGAATCAGAATAAAGATACTGATCCATTATGAATTTTTATGAGCTTTTATAACACCTGAAGTAATACTAGTGAAAAGGGCATCTGAGCCTATTCACAATGTTTTTTACCCTTATAGAATATTTCATCTTTTTTTGAATACATGGTCATATATATCTTCTTACCTGTCTTTCAGACCAGTGATGTTCACCTGCTTTTTCAGCCAAGCATTAATGTATATTTATTTTAATAATGACAAAAATTTAAGTCTAAATAGAAATAAAAAACCTCACAAAATCAAAACTTTGTGATAGTGTTGTCTTCATTCTCCCTGATTGGGAAATGGGTGAGGTAGTCTTTGTTTCTTTTAGTTTTAGTATTACTTATACACTATACATTCTTGTCCTGACATTTTTGTACTGACAAATAACTGTTTTACAAATGTGTATCAGACAGTAGTTAATATGCTTAAGTGTGTAAGGCTTTGAGATATATTCTTCAGGTATGAGAACAGAAGGAGTAAGGGCACAATGGGGAGAATCCAAATATTTTTCAGTCCAAAAATTTTTTTAATCCAAAACCATTTGTTACCAACCTCAAAAGGTCAATTTCAGGAAAAAAAAAAAAATAAAAGAGTGAAAAAATGAACTCTCAAAAATCCTGTTTGCAAAGCAAAAATCACTGGGAGTTGGCTAACCCTGAGGCTGCCTAAATCCAGAATCATCTAAAACCAACGCTGATATTAACAGAACTTCTACCTACTGAATCTTCTGTACTGCTCAACTTTCTACTTTCTTGTCCTGAAGGACAGCTGAGTGCTTAACTACAGACACTCAGAGGTTCAGAAATAGTGCTTGCTTTCTGTGAGGCTGAAAATGCAAGACTCAGGTACTAAGAAAGCAAGCAAGAAGTCTAATTCTGGATGGTGGGTAAAGCAAGTAATTATGAGCACTGGAAACAAAGGTTCCTTTCCAAGGAATGTATTTTTTGTGGTTGCCATTTTTTCATCATCCAGTGATCATCTAAAATATTTACATATTCCTCATAACAGGATGCGCAAACTTAGTTGTTTTCCTCACGGAATCAGTTTCACTAGCTTTCTTTCTGGCTCCTTTGGTCTTAGATTTATGACTACAGAATCTTCCTCCAGAAGAAGATGATATTATGGTGGAGACCAAAACTACTACACTTAGAACTATTTCAATTATTTCCGTGCATCAGACTATGAAAAGCTATCTTAACATCTCAAAGTACCAGACGAAAAAGGAAGGTTTTTTTGGTCATATTGCTGATCATTAGGTCAGCACTGTAGGACTGCCTCTGTAAAAATTCAAACCTAAAAGAGCAAGTTTATCTGTTTTCTTAGAGGAAAGGAAACAGAGTCCTTTCAAGGACTGTTTTCTTAGAGATTTATGTTTGCTTCAAAGAGATTTGGAGAGGTTGCTTCTTTACTGATAGTTCTGTGAATTAATGGAAAAATTCATGCTGGTTTACTCAGCTTGTTCCTTAAATGTATTCCTTACTTCCACACAATCACTGTTGCTACTAGTTACACATTTTCTTTATTTGTATGTGTAGTATGGGAGTCTCCTAATTAAAAAGCTGCCTACCCAAGCTATTTAAAATATGGTTTCCTTAAAAAAAAAAAAAAAGCAGCATTCTCTTATAAACAAAGCAGCACAAACATAATGATGGCACATATTAGCAGGCCATGTGCTAACTGGCGTAGTTTATTTTGTTCACTAGATGAGCACTCTGCACAGGTGATAGTAAGAATTTGAGGACCACTAAACACTGGATTTTCTCAGCGTACAAAACCACCTGCATTTCAGCAGTTTAATCTAATCAACTGTGAAATATTCACAGTGTTCAACAGACCTAAAATATTCTCATTTCTTACCCATGATATAATGGTCTAATGCCTGTGTTGGGCTGCAGCATGAAGTATCATTGGGAAAAGACCCAAGATTGTTTAATAAAGCTCTCTTCTCCCTTTTTTACATTACGTGCAAAGTACACCAAATAGTTGTTATCAGTAAACACTTTTTTTGTTCTGAATTTATACTTATCACAGGTAAACAGCCTTCAAAGATAATATGTAGAAAAAACTTATAAGTGTAAGCAAAAAAAAAAAAAGAAAATATTAATACAAGTTTCACAGTAAAACACACACTTTGACAATCAGTTTTTCTACTTTAGAACAAAGAGCTTTTCCAGAAAGCAGTTCTTGCAGAACTTGAGAACTGTGAAAATGTATGATTGCAGTGTCAGTTCACTTATTATACATTCATCAAAGTGTTGAGAATCTTTTATTAATTCAGTGGTTCAGATATGTCCTGTCAGAGCACCTAGCCCCATCTCAGCAATGAGAACAACATATACTTCTATTAGACCAACAGCAAAGTACTCACCAACGTGGTTATGTGTGCTGGCCACTGACACTAGGAAAAGGATTTCTATATGCCTTTTTGGAAGATTCTATTTAAAATTTCCTGATCTTCTTTCTGTTTCTTTATTCTCCCGTGTCCATCTGTCTCAATGCTGTCCCATCACTTGTTTTAAACTGTGAGGAATAAAAATAGGCATTTCCCTCAAGAAACAAGGATCTACGTCCATATTTACAATGTGCCTTCAAAGAAGCCGATATTATATAGAATAGGAGGTTCCAGCTGACATTGCTCAGTTCTGTATGGCAGAAGTAGACCTCACTCTTGTTAGCAGTGAAGTAGAGGGATGGATGTAGGAATGGTGAAGAGAATAATATGGAATAACTAGAATTGATTTTTTCTTGTCTGTTTTTAATTCTTACGATAAATCAAGATTTACTGTAAGAGGCTTAAAGGTGGTGATATGGTAAAAGAAAACATATGACTTGAGAAATTAGGGGGTTTAAATTAAAATCCAAGGATATAATGGATAGGGGAAAAGAGAATAAGTATCTATTACAAAATATCTTTATCTCAAGGTAAAACTAGTTTTTATTTGCCACTGGGTAAGAGTGTGTATCCCTCTGATTAGTCCATGTTAGCTGCTGTACAGTAATTTGTTAGAGCACACCAACCTGAGCATGTACATAAACTCACAGCAACTTCAAAATAGGTATTAACAGAAAAACCTTTTCCCAGAGCCAAATAAATGTATAATATCAGATTGTTTGAGGTTTATTTCTATCTGTCTTCAAGAAGCTGGGCTCCAAATATGAAACTTAAAAAGAATCACTTTCTGTCTAGGTCAAAACTGTACAGGGCCCTGCACCACAGGAGTTCATTAAGGTCATTTAAGGTCATTCATGCATTTCCAGTTCAATAGGAGATTATAAAACCACCATCATGGAGCAACTGCTAGATCAGTTAGTCCATATTCATTTGACATGAGGCCTCAAAGAGACCTTTCACACAGGATGCTTTAATTTCTGCAACAAGCTTAAAATAGCTGATGTTCCAATTTGTTTGTTGATTTTTTTCTTTTTTAACTGCTTATTTGACATTCTTTCTTTGTTACTCAGAGACATCTGTATCTTTCTTAATGGGACACCTTTGAAAACTTGTTTTTTTTCCAATCTGTAAATATTTATTTCCTTTTAAGCATCTAGCAGAGTTCAGCAGCATTACTACAGCAGTGCCAAAGTCTAAACCTCTGACAATGATTTTAAGCTGCAGAAGGGCTTTGAAACTATGACAGTGGCAAAGTACAGCTTTTGGGGGTTAGAAGAGGGGAGAAGACAAAAGCAAGGAAGAAGAGTGGAGAGTGCTAGTCAGCAGAAGATATAAAGAGAAAAGTGAAACCTTTTGACAAGTAAAAAACTCCTGAGAGCCACAGAGCGAGAATAAACAAGAATTTTTTTTTTATTTCCTTTTGAGCATGTCCTGGTTTCAGCTGAGTTAGAGTTACTTTTCTTCCTAGTAGCTGGCATAGTGCTGTGTTTTGGATTTAGTATGAGAAGAATGCTGATAACACACTGATGTTTTAGTTGTTGCTAAGTAGTGCTTAGGCTAGTCAAGGACTTTCTTTTTCAGCTTCCCATGCTCTGCCAGGTGCACAAGAAGTTGGGAGGGGGCACAGCCCAAGATAGTTGATCCAAATTGACCAAAGGGCTATTCCATACCATATGACATCATGCTCAGTATATAAACCGAGGGGAGTTAGCCGGGAGGCAGCGATCGCTGCTCGGGGACTGGCTGGGTGTCGGTCGGCGGGTGGTGAGCAGTTGCATCACTTGTTTTCTTTTCCCTGGGTTTTGTTTGTCTCTCTCGTTCTCCTTTTCATTACAATTATTATTATTATTATTATCATTATTATTATTATTATTATTATTTTATTTCAATTATTAAACTGTTCTTATCTCAACCCGTGGGTTTTCTTACTCTTGCCCTTCCGATTCTCTCCCCTATCCCACCGGGGAGGGGGAGGGTGAGCGAGCGGCTGCGTGGTGCTTAGTTGCCGACTGGGGCTAAACCACGACAGAGCACTGCCCAAGGGGAGTGCTTTGACGCAGAAAAGATGTGTAGATATCTAAAGCTGTGCTGTCCTTATAGGCACTGTAAATATTGTGAGTAAGCACCTGTGTAACACAGAATATTAAACTGAATCCTGTATTTTTTTTGTCCAGTTTTGACTAAATTCTACAGTTATTTATTATGGTTACTAAATTATTTGAGTGCTGACTTTGCATTTATACCCCTGGTACGTATTTCCATTCTCTTGCTCCTCCACCCTGAGACCAGGGCCTTTTGGGACCATGAAAGGTGTAAGACTGCTGAATAAAGGCTGTGCACCCTGTTCTGGGATGGTCTGTCCTGTGCACACTGAGGTGAAGGAAGCAGGAGTGGACAGAAAATCAAACTGAAGTAGAGAGAAGGAGTAGTGCTGCTGGGATGCATGTGTAGCATGTGCCCAGGGTGCAGGGCTTGCTGGACGCTACCGTACCAGAGAGGTCAAGGCCTGGCTGTGGCTCCAGCAGCTGTTTTGGTTGAGCAGGTGCTGATCTGAGAAACTCTGTCACCAATGAACTCTTGACCTGTGAGGTCCCTCCAAAACGGCACATGGTGTTTCCATGATAAAATTTTCAGAATTTCTTGAAGTTTGTATTGTCTTGATTGTATTCAGATACTGTAAGTTCCAGCTAAATGCCTTCAACCATATGCCCCCACCTGCTTCCATTTTTTTCCCCCAAGACTCTGTAGCTGTGTCTAATATTTAACTTCAGAATCAACTTCTAAATCAAGAGGAAGGATGGCACAATGGTTTTCAGGGAAGCAGAATCCTGCTGAAATCCCCTAAAGAGTAAAAGACCTACTGTGTGGCTTTGGGAGTCTTTTTAATCTCTTAGTGCCTTGATATTCCAATAAAAAATACTACTGTCACATTTTTTGTCTTGCAGCACTGTCAGTTACTTTGATGCTCTGGTGGTTAGGAGCATAAAAATCTTTAGGAAAAAGTGGACCAATGTTGTGTATATGAGTACCTCCAGGATTAAGAATTTGAAGACCTCCTTTTCAAGGTAAGATTGATATGTAAATACAATATACTCTGAATGGCATTCCAAGGAATGAGATTCTCATAGGAAGCATAACAAGGAAAACATCCCCTTAGCAATATATTACTAGCTGTTTTGCAATTCATGAGTAGTCAGTTCATTTGCATTTATGTATTTCAATATATAGTAGAGCTAACAATATTAGACACATCACACTTGGCAGTTTCTTGGACTGAATAATAGAATTTAAAATGAGGTTTAGATTTTCCAGTTAACCTCAGTACAGAAATATTTTTTTATCAGATTTGACTGTAGTTGTACAGAAAACTCATGAAGTTGAAAACCAAACTAGCTCAGTCCATATTACTTTAGATGCATTGCTTTTATGTCTCTAATAAGATGGCCTAATGGCCCTGCATTATATTTATGTGGAAACTAATATAGCCTTTCCATCAAGTTAGGGTGCTTTTTGAACAACTTTTCTGTCATGTTTCCTGTTAGCCTATATATACTTGATATGTATTGATTAGATGTTATTTCATTACACTATATGTATCTGATCATTACTTGGATATTCAGAAAACAACTTTTTTGAAATCAGACTTTTTCAGATTAATATTTATATCATTAAATGTAAACATTACATTCTCAATAGAAAAAACTAGGTCATCATTTGGTGCAGTTCAGCTTCAGAGGCACATTTTCAGTGGGTTCTTCAACATACATTCCTACATGTAAAAAATGTGAACTCTATAAATACGGACATCTTTCAAATAACCACTTGCATTTCCTTTTTTCAGCTGTTACATGGTATTTTTAAAAAAGTGGTAACTATTTATGGGGTGTTGAAAACTACACACATGATGAGGAAGTTTTTTTTTCCCAAAAACAGTGATTCAAATTATTCAGTCTGATTTTGTAAATATGGTAAAATGAATTTAAATAATTGCCATGAATGTTGAGGGACTAGGTTCGTAAATGTTCAGCATCCTAGGTACAGTCTAACTAGCTTCTATAACAACTACTCATTTGAAGAGTATTTCTACAAACTTATTTAGCTTTGAAAAGGTATAATTTTTTTAACAGAAAATTTTGTACCAAGTTTAACATTATGTATAAAATTGCCTATAGGCTTCTTTCAGAATGAAATGAGGCCCATTTTATTTTGTGGTTGGGTACATATTATCTATGCTGAAAAAACTATTACAGAGGAAAAATTACTAGAAGACTATGAAGCAGCACAAATACAGTGGGACTTGTGGCTGAAACAGTAAAAACTGATCACTGTCTTATTTGATGGAAGCTCTTAACACCTTCTGTTTATAAACAAGACGAATAAAAAAGTTGCTGAGATTTGCAGGACTCTCCAGTTCTTTGGAGCCTTGGCAAAGACTCAATCTCATGATCTTCAGGTCCACTGCTGGTATCCACCCTATGTAACATTTTTCAAGCACCAAATGAATACCGTCTTTAAAGCATGTAAAGATGTTCTGTTTCCTATTTAGAATGCTGTTTCATGATTTTATTGTCCTGTATTGCTCTCTTTATGACTTTCAATCTCTGTTTACTCACTGACAGTTTGTTTTCACCTACTCTTGTGCTACTACTGCCATTTTAGTTCAACTAGTTCTTTCCACTGCCTAATGTTTGTCCGCCTGATTCATTAACAAATAGTAAGCCTTTCTTGGTGTTTGCTGAAGAAGCAAAGTACTTTCAGTCCCCTGTTTTGTATGCTATACTGTAAAAGTAGTCCTTCTTTTGAATCTCCTTCCACCCCTCTCTACTTTACTTTAAAACAGACTCTCTAACAAATAGGAAGAAGTGAGATCTAAATACTTCCTATACTCATATTCATTACTATGTTTTGAAGTCTTTGCACTGTGCTAGTACAGTTACAGAGATCTGCAAGCTGTGAGTCCACCATGCAGAACGTAGACTAAATGATCTAGCCATTCAAGCCAAGCAGAAGGTGCACTTGTCAAATGATATTTACATGATTTGAGTCCATCTGCAAGAAGAAATAGTGCAGATCAAATATATCTATTCTGATGCAGTCTAATAGGGTTCCCACAGAAGAAAGCCAGTTTGTAATCTACCTCATCTCAATTTCCTTGTAGTTAATTTAGAAATAATAGGCTTTGGAGGGGAGAGCAACAGGAGATGGAAAATATATGGCATGCAGGAATACATGTGTTTAAGTAGTACATGCAAATAATATTACATAAAAAGCTTTGCATAAACTAGAAGCCTATGATTAAATAGACTAAGGCTTTGATTACTAGCCAGTAACAGAGTAATTTTTAAAGATGTCAGACATCTTTTGCACTTCCTAAAGATGATTTGCTTAGATTCTGATCAAAAGTTTCCATACACAGTGTAAAGAAAACAGGCAAATTTAATCGGACTCTATATCATACGCAAAATGGAGTCACGTATACATATTTATATATAATTTGTAAAATAAAGAGACTTAACCTGCCAATTTGGATTTAAAAAAAATAGAATACTACATTATAAATTAATATAACTGTAAAATATATAACATTTTTGCAAAGCTTTCTGAACTTAGTAACTGTTCACAGAATGTCTCTCATAGGTGTTTCTATCCACCTTAGTCAAGCAAGGTCTGTCAGATCCTCTCAGCTGCACTGAGAGAGTGCACAATGAGGTATTTATCATATCTTTTTCAGAGAGGCATACAAGGCCAAGCTGTCAGTTCAGTTAGAAAAACCATTTTAGCTCCCTGTTTTCCCCACATGATACATTTTATAGACCAGTCTTGAAAATTGGATTTGTACATACATGCAAATATCTCCACTGAAGCTTTCTATATTTAAATACAAATTGATTACTTACATGAATAGAAGCTTTGGCTGGGGTATTTTTCTCCCATGGAGGGCAGGTGACACTGTTACATTGGGATGCCAGTGGAAGCGGTACCTGGCTGAGACCTTGGCTTCTGTGGTCAGAAGTGCCCTGTTACTGCACTGGGGGGACAGGGGAATTAGGCAAGTAGAAACATAGATAAAAACCAGAAAGACAAAGAGAAGTAGGGAAAACAGCTTTAATGGAATAATGCTGTAGAAGTAGAAGTTAGATGAGAAACTAGGTTGCAGAAACAATGGCAATCACATAGGTTCAGTTTTACGTTCTTCCTTTAAATTAAATATCTCAGTAGGGAATGAACAAATGACTTCCCAAATACCTTATGTCCTAAAAGACCTTAGACCTCGCTGATTTAATTTTCTCAAGGAATGATGCGTCTCCCAACTGGTTCGTCCACAGCCTGTAATTCCATTTTCTACCCAGGAAAAATGGTTGTATGGAGTCAGGAAACCATGTAGACCCCCCTTAAATCCATTTTAAAGTCTGTTTTGTTTTGCACATCTGATCCAGCTGTAAGCAGTGGCGGTTCAAATGCAAGATCTGACTCTATATTGACATGTCAAGATAAAAGAAAAGAGATTCAGTGACATACATGGGGCAGTTGCCATATTCCCTCCCAAAAGTGATAAGATTTTTTTTTTTAATGGTACGCTATATTCAGATATGTCAGGGAAGCTTCCGTTTTACATTGTTAAAACTTTCTCAATTGTTTTTGAACAGCTTGCAGCTGTACGAACTTTTGCTATGATAAAAAGAATATAAGAAACATTCAACATGTGGCCATAGACAACACCTGCTTGTAGCACCCTGTGAGGAATCCAGGCCTCAGACATGCCCCAAAAACTTAGTGCTCTGAAAGGAAGAGTCAAGACCATGTATGTTTGTCAGCTGTGAGTTTTTTTATGAAGTGAATTTCACTGCTGAGGACCCTGTCTTCCAAACATAGGTATCTATACTGAGTGCTTGAAGCAGACATTGTGAATTGTCCTTATATATGTTCAACTTGTATGTATGTCTTTTTTCATCAGATTCACTACAACTGACAAGCTTTGAATACTATCATGCTAAACCAAACCTGAATAATTATCCTCTTCAGATTCTGCATGTCCACATAACAGAAATAGGAGAGTTATAGCAGAACTCTTAAGTTAAAATGTAGCTTTTGCCTTTATGGAAAAAAATACAACAGTCAAAATTAAAATATATACTTGTTGTCTATGAGACTAATAAGAAACAGAATTGCATCATTAGTCACACGCACACAATATGAAAATAAATTCCGCTTCATGCCAAATTGTCAGGGGAAATAATAATAAACTAAGATCTCTGTTTTGCAGAGAATCTTAAAGAGTTAGAGTATATAAATATGAACCTGTGTTTATTATTACACACATACACACACTGAATATATGTATGTGGAGAGATAGATATAGGTCTGTGTGCATATATGTTGGATATGCACAACATAATGCAAGAAAATATTCATGGCTACCACTTGATTTGTAAATAACTTGCCTTATCTTAATATAATGTTGAAAGTAACCAGCAATAGTTTGGAAAGGATAACAAGTTTCAGAATAGCAGATGTGGTCGGCTGTGGCTGAAGCATGTACTTCAAACTCTGTGTGAATTAATTTAGTTTACAAAGGTCTTCGCTACACAGAGGGTAGAGCTTTTAGTACTTTCTTTCATAATGAGGCCACAAATACAGTTACTACTCTGACAATTTAATGATAGGTTTTTATTGTGGTCCTTGTGGTATGAGCTAGAGTAACTCAGTGGGGTATTTTAACACCATTTTATGGTGTTTATAAAACTGCAGATCCAGAATTGCAAATTCCACACAAGTTACTTTGCTTTGTATGTTTGACCTATTGGATTTAACAAATTTATTGTTCTTGGACATTCAGTGCAGTACACAAAAAAATTAGTTAGCATCCCTGTGAGGTACCAGTAATCACTCTCAAAAGCTTAACTTCAGCTGATGCGGGTTTAACACCCAGAGAGACTCTCTGAAAATACATACAATTGTACATCTGCACAAAAGGACAGAAGATCAAATTTTATGTGACACTGCTGAACCTAATGGAGTCCCGAATGTTAAGTCAGTGGTGAACTTGGCTCACATATGGTATGCCTTGAGATTAGACAATCTGTGGAGGCATCACATCAGATATAAACACTTACTTCCCCATTAAAGGGAGACAACAATTTGAAAGCAGAAGGCTTTGTTAAGGGGGGTTACTGGTGTTGTCTTTTATTATGAATGGTGCTGGGAAGCAATGCTGGTCAATCAAGTACTGCCACGTGAACTGCCAAGTTAAGAGGTAGACACTGAGAGGCATGGGAAACCAAAATAAATTGATTGTGTTTCACTGTAACCACTGCTTTCCTTGCTTTATAAAAAAAATCAAAGTCAACATTCTCATTAGAAGAGACATTGCCTATAGATAATTAACTCTAGAGTAATATAATATCAGGCAGCATCTTGTGTTCTGCTTTCCTTGCTTTATAAAAAAAATCAAAGTCAACATTCTCATTAGAAGAGACATTGCCTATAGATAATTAACTCTAGAGTAATATAATATCAGGCAGCATCTTGTGTTCCTGCAGAGACATTGTTTTGTGGTTTATTTCTGTATATTATGAACGTCTACATTGTTACCTGGGCTGAACTTTCCAAAGTTCATGCTGTCCACGTACAAGTTAAGCACACAGGCCTGGGCCTCAAAATCATTTTACAGCAGACAAAAAATCTGTCAGCATGCTCAGCACCAGAATCTTGAGTGAAACACATGCAGAGTCTAACAGATTTTTCTAACAGTAAAGCCTGTATAAAATAT
>VYZW01048785.1:15878-31922 GCA_013401315.1 Balaeniceps rex | reverse complement strand
AAAGGACAGTATGTTGAGAGACTTGTTGGGGTATTGGTGAAGAATGAGACAAAGTTGCATATAACCAAAAGCAGCCTCATTTTGCCATCCCTTGTTTTTCTTGTTTTCTAAATGATAAACTAATTTTTATCTGCATTTGAGTTGTAATGTCATTGTCCTGTGTTCAACTTCTTAGTCACAAGATCCTCTCCACTCATGCTATTTTTTTTTGTGTGAATCTATATTGTCATGTGCAAGAAAATCATTTGCCNAGTTATTCAATTTACCTTAATGGTCTTTAACTGAGAGTTATGCTCACACAGTGGAGGATAAAATAGACTGAAAATTTTTCTCAGAGCCATTAAATTTTTGAACTTGATGAGTTCCCATCCAGTCCAGAAGATACAGGTTTCTGAGTGTCCCCTGCATACCTGTCAAATCTGGCAACCAGGAGCTAGATTTGTTGAGGCTACTGGAAGATGAAGGAATAGTATAAAGCAATAAATGATGAGAGGAATGTGATTATTTCAAATCTAGAGTGATTGGAGGGCTGGATGACCAGCTTGTGTCCAAGTGACATCATGTCAAAAGCACAACTGTGCTGAGGCAACTCAGGGAAGCAGACTTCTGCATCTGCTCAGCAGCAGCACCTTGCTAGATAACAACACTGCAGTTACTTCCTCCTTGGAACCTGAGGGGAAAACAAAACTTTCAGATGCTGTAGTTTTGTTCTTGACTTCTTTCTATTACATGCTCCGCCCCCCCCCAAAAAAAAAAAAAANAAAAAAAAAAAAAAAAACCAAAACAACAAAAAAAACCCAACACAAAAACCCCCAAAACAACAACCAAAAAACCCCCCAAACAAACAAACCACCACAAAAAAAAACCCAAACAAGCCCTAATGTATTTAAGGACATACTTCATAACTAAGCACTACTAAAGAGCCTAATGCATACACTCAGTGTGAAGGTGGGTCCCATAACAGCACTGAGAAACCTATATTGAAAACCATTCACTGTGCTAAATATGAAGGGGCAACCCAAGGAAGTTTCATTTTGGTATAGCTTAACAGTTAACAGCTAAATAGGCAGGACAGAAAGACAAGTGAAAGGGAAGAATAGCCCTCTGCTGTTTAAAATTTTTGGTAGAAAGTAATGTAAGCCTTTAGTCCAATAAAGCAGAAACTTGCTTTATTTGACAAAGAACATGCTCAAATTTTAATTGGCCTTAAGCATATGCTCTATATATTCCTGGCTAGACATGCATTTTGCTGAATCAGGGTGTAAGTGACTCACTGGGCTGCATGAGAACCAGGGACAGAATTGGACTGGTGCTCTAACCAGAAAACCATGTCTAACCAGAAAATTGTGTCACTTCCAAATGAACTACCAGGGGCAGCTACTTCGAAACAGCCCTGAAGGTAGGTGTGCAGCTGTGCAGGGCTGTGCAGCCATTCCCTACAAGGCATTAAAAAAAAGTTTTGAGTCTAAGCAATTGCGTGGGGGGTACGTTCTTTTCTGTATTGTTCTTACTGAAATTTTCTGTACCAGATTTCTCTTTAATTTCTTCGAGATCTGTCAAAGGCTTAGAAACCACTTTTACTCTATGTATTTTAATGGAGAAACAGCAGCTGTGCTGAGGCAAGCCTCAGGTGGCCCATGCTCCAAACCACAGGGTGTTTGGAGAGGTTAAAGGCAAGCACCAAAGGACAATGCAACTAATTTCAGTGAAGCTTCACAAGCAGCTTAGCTGAGAAGTGCTGAGGTTGCTGGCCCTAATGTAGCAAAGCACTTAAGCAGGTGTCAGGTTCTAAATGTGAGGTTTTTCATTTTGGTTCCTATGAACATCCTTAAGTACTCTGCTGGATTGGGATCCTGGCAGGACTGAAACCCTGGATATCTTTGCACATGAAGCAGTGTAAGTTAAAGCAAGACTTACTTTGGATTTTCAGCTTTTCCGTAAATTATATAACATAGGTATGCTATTTCCCTTTTGGCTGTTCTTGCTTCTTTTTGTGCTTGAAAGAGTTTACTGTTTTTTATAACATTTAAGATTCTACATTTTCTTGCTATTAGATATGCAAATGTTTAAAGAGCTTGAAAAAATACCCCACTAAACCCCACAAAACTAAAACCAACAGAAAATACTCTCTTGCAGAGCTTTGCAGCTGTCTAGAGAGAGAATTGCAATCTTGTCAAACAAGTCATCGCAGAGAAGGAATTACTTGTATTCTGGCCTGCGAAGAAGAGGTGAGTTTGAGAGCTGTATTTGCACTTGGCATGAAGCCAAAGACAAAGCACATCTAGCAACAGCTGAGCTTATGGTTTTCCATTAAAACAAAATGTATTCAGGTAAGAACTCACAGCAAACCATCATAAATAATGTATTAGTTATACTAGAAAACGAGTGCTGTTGAGCTTGATTCTGCTTGTGTTTCATGATTGCATTACATGCCCCTCTGTGTCTCTTTGGTGATGATACCTTTCTCTTTTGTAAAGTTTCTTCATGCTGTTTTTATATATTATTGAAGAAGGAATTGGGAGGCTGGATGGCAAGTACTATATGCAATGAATTTTTCAAAAGGTGTTAGTTGTTAGCATAAACCAGCTGAATTAAATGCTAATACAGTCAAATGACTTTTCAGCATAGAACAACTTATGTTCCTTCTGGCTGATGAGAAGAAAGCTGAACCAAGGCTGGGAGAGCTGTCATGATTCAGGCAGCAGGAGCTGGAGTGTACTTGCCCAGTTTGTGCTGTCATAGCTTGCAGGCTTTCTGTTGTTCTTCTAAAACAGATTTTTACACATTGATTGAGGGTCTCCTTTGGCCTGAAGGGAGGGAGAATGCAGCAGTTTTTCAGTGCGGGGGGAAACTACTCAGGCAGAGGGGTCTTGTTCCAGCTTTAGGTACTCTGTCTTCCCAGCTAATGAGTCTGTCTGAGATGGATGGACTTCAGCAGTTCCCAGTACTGAAAACTGGGTCAAGGAAGAAACCAAAGAGGATATGATTTCAGGAAGAATTTTAATTCATTTAAAAAAAAAAAACCAAACCCAAAACTTTTTAACAATTAAATGCTGACCTTTTGGAAATGAGCATCATTTCTGCTGTTCTGCAAGCTGGATGGATGTAAACTCGTAATTTCAAAAACATACCCAGTAAGTCGTCCCCCAAAATGTGATACTAGTTGCCTTAATCACATCACAGACCTGACTGTTATTTTGAGGTTGCATAGATTTTCAAAAGGGCTGAATTGGCCCCTTCACTTCTCTTCTAAAAATTCCATTTTGGTAACGAAACATGATCTCAGCTTTCATTCCTTGCTCCAGCAGAAGTACAAGGAATTGAGTCTACTTTCAGCATTATGTCAACTGCTGGCCAAGGCCTCAGTTTGATAAAATCTAATATTCCAGTGGTATCCAAACTAGTAGGTAGGCTAGTGTTCACAAGAACTGTAAAATAAGTAGAGCCATCCTCTTCCTGGTAAGCCTATTAATTCAATGAGGGTAAATGTCTCTTGGAGCAATTCTTTGACCTTAGCTCTGCTAGTTTGTCTTTGCACAGGTTACTGAAGAGGGAGCATATGGAAATGTAGCAATCTCTTGGGCAATACAGATTTTTGTTTTTCTTCTAGGAGAAGTATGTCTGAGCTCAATGCAGTATAGGGATGCAATGTGCCCATGCAAGGCTAAAGCATTTACTACTGTCCTGCTCTCCACTCTGCAAGCCTGCAGCAGGCAGAAATGCACTCAACAGTCCAATAGGTAGCTTGAAAAAGTGGCTTGTAGGATAAACGTCTGCTTGTTTATTAATATGGATTAAAAGACAGAAAAGTAAATGCCACATCTACTGAGCTGTGCTACTATGCTGTGAAAAACAAATTGAACTTTACATCTATATTATGTTACTATGCTGGCTTCTTTGTTGTTCTTGATTCATAGTTTTGAAAGCTACTTTTAAGCCTTAAAGTGAGCATTTTTGTGTCACGTAATCCGAAGAAACAGTTTATGCTTTTGAAGGGAAGGATTTCTTCTTATTAACTTTCTGGGTCATCTGATTACTTTTAAATTTCATGGACTTAAACATGCTTGCAACTGTTACAAGATGAGGTGAACACCAGAATCAAAATCTCAGTCTTTGGAAATGAGCATTACCTTCTTTCATAGGGATAAGGATATCTGGTTTTCATTTTAAGTCAGACTATTTTAATTATGGTAGTAAATAATGTGGTGTCTTACTAATCATGAAATGTTAATTGATTTATTAGTTGGATGTTTTGTGTGATCAAAGTTCTTTGTAGTACACAGCTCACAGTAAATAGTTCCTAAAAGTTGTGGATGAAGTTGCAAAACTTTTGGAAGAGCAGCTAAATATTTTTCTGTTTTATGTGACATCTCTTCAAATTATTTTCATTTAAAAATTGTTCTTCATATACCCTAGTTAATAGTGACAACACAAATTATTTTTTAACTGGCTCGATGCTGATAAATTCTTAATAATTTACAAATTTAAATAATAGTTTACAATATTTATATAATAATTTACAAAACTTAAATTTTATATCCTGAAGAGGACTTTCAAAGTTATACAGCTTCAGCCTGTGCTCTGACCCTACAGAAAAGCAGCTTTTCATTTCCACTTACTGGCCCTATGCTGAAGATAAGACCAGTGTATGGGGGAAAGGAAGCATAGCATTTACAACTGACTCTTGTGTGTTGGGAAGTGGTACCCAGAGATGCTGCATTTCCCCAGGGATGGTTTGTGGCATTACATATGCTGAATTCTAGTTCACTGCCTACTTCAGGGTAGAGTATACAAATTTCAGAGAAAGTACAGTAGCTGGAAATGCACATTAATAAACCTGGGCCATAGCATAGTATCCTAAATCTCTATGGCAAGGGGAGTGAGCCATATTTTCAGCTGGCATAACCTGGCACTGCTCCATGATTGCCATCTCCTGTTGGCATCCATGCTGTCCTCCAGTAAAACAGAAGTTGTTGATACACTGTAGGTTATGTTCCTAATGAATCTATATTACAACATTGTATTTTGCTTCAGAAAAGTAATTTTCCAATTCATACGTCAGATATGTGCTTTGTGGTATCCTGGAAGCCATATATTTGACCCAGAAAAGGAGCGTTCATCAAATTTAGAAAAGATTTCTGATTCTTTTTGCTATGTTTTCTCTATTTCAAAATCTGATCCCTCAAATCTGATCTGATTCCTTGAGAGACTTTGTTCTTCAAGATCTGCTTCATGAGATCTGCTTTCATTTGGAGAAAAGGAAAATATTTGAAAACTTGTTCGCTGGAATCAAATGGCCTGTTGATCATTAGCTGCCTTCAGAAGACAGCTGGATCCCCAATGACAGATTAAACAGGTAGAAAATATATATGCAAGAACATTGCTGTTATCAGAAAGAAACCTTTAGAAAATATTGTAGGGAGCAATCTTTGAGGGCTGGCTGGGTTATATACTTTCCCAGACGTTACAGTTGGGAAAGCAAACCTATTCAAAAAGGCAAGCACAGCAAGAATTAAAACTAGGTCAACTTGTTCTCAAAGATCAGGATCCAAGGAATTTGCAAATGTCAACTTTCTTCATATAAAGGAACTATACTGTCAAGCATACACTGCATATAGGACTTAAGCATGTCTTTTCAGCCCAAATGCAAGGTAGTTTGAAGGCATTGATTGTACCAATAGCGGACTGACCTTTGGGTATTTCATTTTTTCCAACTCTTGTTCATTACAGGCCAGGTTTCAGGATGGGTGGTTGGTTGTTTTTTGATGGCAGTATTTATTATGTGTCAAAAAAATCATTCTGATATTGTGTGATGGAGCAAGCAGCTGCGATGGCTGACATCAATCCCTGCCACAGCAGTGGTAGACTGAAACGTGTGCTCTTGAGTTTTAGACTTGTGACTTTACCAGTATCAGTTTAATGCATTGACTTGTTAACTGTTAGGGTAGATGAAAGCCCACTCCTGGGAAGACTGTAGCCACTAATACCAGGGCAAGCTAAGGGCTGGGGTTATATTTTCTTTAAAAGCCATGATATTTAATGCCAGTCTTTGTCTCAGAGCCTGAAGAGTTTACATATACTGGATTCTGCAACTGCCGTTTCAAAACTTGGTACTGAAATGACAAATTTAATCCTTGCCTGTTAAACTATCTTTTGCTTTTTTCTAAGGCATTTAGAACAGAAAGAAAATGAAGGTAGAAGAATACCCAACCTGTGTTGGAGACTTTGGTTGCCTTTGCTGCTTCTGTTAGCTAGGCACCATGATGTACTACATTGAGGTGTAGATGTGCTAGAGATTGCAATTACATAAATGGAGTTTTCTGCTGATACTGTGATGGTTGTATCGTACCCAAGACAGTGCAGGTGAGCAAAGTTGCTGTTATCTCCAGGGCACTGTGCTCTCTGGGAAAGCAGAGCTAGATGCACCTAGGCAAATATTAGTAGTGAAGATGGTGATCTGGCTGCTTTAGTCCCTCTACAGATAATGCTTTCATATTTACGTGAAATCCAAAAGATTGGAAATGTTGCGATAGCTGTACTGAGAAAAGAAAGGCAGAAAGTGAGCTTGAAACATAATTTCCTAGATATTTTTGCATATTTGATCTATTGTGTCTTAAGAAACACACCTTTGATTTTTCGAAGTCTGATTTCTATCCCTTGTGGTCTCTCCTTCTCCCTCTCCTGCACTCTACAAGTATTCTGCCAAAGCCAGAATAACATGAAAATAAGAAAATATACTAACTGTGTCTATATTGAGGAAGTGGTTTCCTTCGAAATGGTAACCATATGAAAGCTATAAATGCTGATACCAAAACTATAGTTCAATATACGGATGTGGGCCCTGGAAAAAGGGAAATGGGACCTTTTTGCTAGCTAAAGGGAAAAATCTTGTTGCTGCCTAGGCTTTTTGCCAAAGCACAGCTGAAGTAAGATTACTTTAGGTGTGTGTTGTGTGGCAGCTTTTCCTCTCTTGCTTTTTATATAAGGTGCTTGTAGGAAAATGGCTATGAACAAAAGGAAGTCTGGTTTGATTTCATATTTTCATGAACTCGTAACTGAAAAGCTGGGTGTATGCTTTGGCAATTGTTGTCCCCCATGCGTGCTGCCTTCAGCTGTGACTCAGTACTGCTCAGCTCCCTGACACGGCTGCTGTGGTGTCTGGGCAGATACAAGCCAGATGCTGCTCTTGCTGGTCCCATTGCACTGGTGAGGGGGTTTGACAGCTGGAAGAGGTCAGAGGAGCAATTGCTGGCAGCAGAGTGGGAGACGGAAACCAGGAGACTGAGGAGTGTTGTTACACACAGAGCTCCAGCCTCCCTGCTTTCCCAAAGTGCCCATGCTAACCAGCAAAGAGCCCTTCCTGCTAGCCCTGAGTTACAGTAGCAATTTAATAGAAACGTGGTATTGGTTCTCAAAGTGAGAAAATGTAGGTCATCCATGAACACGAAGTAGATAAAGCTGGAGCTGGGTTTCTCTAGAAATGTTAGAATATGGCCATGCTGCGCAGCACTGCTAGACACCAATGTATAATGAGTGCAGAGCTTCATACTCGTCTCTCAAGTATAAAGAGATTTGCCATTGAAATTCTGTTATCCTTCTACCTTATAAGGTATAAACTTTGGTACTTTTATATCCACTTCACTTTTTTTTTTCCCCTCCTGGGACATGTACTTTGTGAGTTACAAAATCAGTCAATCGATAGGTTTCCTTTAAAGGAAAAAGCAGGAATGAATATTCAATAGTCATAAAAATGCTCTGGAGATTGCCACCTAATTGGGATGAAATAAAAAGCAGAAGCTGATTAGAATTCCAGAAAATGGGATATTCATCTATTTATAGGAATTTGAGTCTTCATTCAGATTTTGTAATTTAGTTCTCAAAATGTCCTCGATTTTTAAGCACTTCTGGAGAAATCATTAAACGAAGGAAAAGTAAGAGGAGTTTAAAAAGAGCCAAATAGGTTGATTTACAAAAGAAAAATGTAGCCAACATGAATTGTCTGGTTGAAGGATGCATAGGTAAAATATAATACAGTATATTGTGCCTGAAATGTACTCTCATCATTGCTGAAGCATTGCCCCATTCCAGGGACTTACTATCTCCAACACAGACTGACGTGCTAAGCTACAAGAATAGGATGCAACAAGACTTCTTCATGGTGCATCTTCTTTGCTTATTTTTCGGATCAGGTCATAGTCCTTTTCAATGCAAGTGCCTCCCTAGAGCAGATTTTTCTTTCTTACCTGTTTTCTTATATCCTTTGTGTGTTTGAATGTTCTTGCTTCTCTCCTCCCATTTTTAGCTCCTAAGTGTATGACTTAAGAGAGCATTCATAGGACTTGTGAGAAGGTGACCTCTGGCTGCTGAGAAAGTGCTTAAAAAAAAAAAAATTTGCTGGACTTCCACCTCTACAGAGATGTATAAAGCAGCTACTGACATTGTGGGAAACCTGGAAAGCCCCAGGGAATTGTTCTACTGAAGTGCTTGGTTCTATTAAAAATACTCAGTGTATACTTTTTTTTAATCTATATATGTGTGAATTATGAAATCAGGGAGAGGGGCCATTATAGGGCACCATACTCAATATCTCATAGGGAAATGTTGCCTGTTCTTCTATTTATCTAAGTGTTACCATAGCTAGAAAACAATGTCAAGGGTTTTGACAAAAAAAGCCTCAAAACAAAACCAAGAAAAGCTTGATGTTATGTGAGCAGGGTTGAGCTAACTAATCATTGTGCCATTTTCTAGCTGATGCATGCGCCTGACCCATAATGTCTGTTAATTGTAATATGAATGAAAATGCAGTGCACCTGCATAAGGTGGAAGGACATAGTACTGTATTTTGGTATAATTTTACTGTGGCCTGCACCTCACTGAGGGATGATTGGAGGCTTTGTAAATACTACTTGTAAATCAAGTCCATTTGGAGCAGTTAATGTCCTTGTTTTGGAGAAACTTCTGCACTATAGGGACAGGGCTCTTGCTCAGGACAGCGGGGTTTGGCAGTAAATGGGGACGACGACATGGGAGCTGCGAGTCCCTGGGCCTCAGCACTTCTGTCTGTACCATCTGAAAGGACATGATGTCAAGTGACTCATCCTAGGCCAAGTCATTCCTTCCAATAGTTGCTCTTATTTTTTTGGCAACAGTATTAGCCACCTTCTTAGGCCAACTTGGCCATGCTGTCACTGCTGGTGTGAGTGGCCCCCTGAGCTGTGCTACCACCAGCTGCATGGGCAGCTAACGCACCCATCATAGCCTGGCCCTGGGGAAGGAAGGACTTCTCTGTGAAGAGCTTAGGGAAAAACTGGAGTGCAACATTGACTCCTCCTGCCTCGTCCACTTCAGTGTCTTTTAACTTCTGCTACTCCAAGCAGCCTAATATGTATCCTATTTTGTACACTCAATATTTCATTTTTAATACTGCTCAGTGTAGCTGTGATGTGTAGCAGCTTTATTGGCAACATACCTTGAATGTCTCAGTTACTCTGAACTTTCCTGTTTGGCTGTCTGGGTGGGGGATTTCTAGAACTGGAAAAATATAAATGTTAATTATTTGGTGTAGAGAAGTGTATTTTAGTGAGTTAAGTTATTAAAAATGTGGATCCAAATTCACCTTACCCCTGTTTTTTTCCATCCATGACTTCTTTTTTTTTTTCTAGTTTGGGCTTCCTGGGTGATTTCAAGCGCCACGCTAAGTGTGTTCACTATTCTTAACTTCTTACTAGATGAAGAATTGGCTTACAATCTGGTTTAACTCAGTGCCTTTCAGGCAGCTAATTTTTCAGCAGAAAATAACTGTACAACGTTTCAGAGGATCATCGCATGTTTAAAGAATGTAAGTCCGAGCCGCTTCCTTGTGCAGCAGAGGGAATGTCAGCAGATGTAAGTATGTTTAGTCTGAGAACAGGAGGGCGAACAAGGAAGACATTGTATGAAGAGGTGTAGGTCAAGCTGAGATAGCCACTATGGACTTGAAAGACCAGAGTATTGCTTGCTAAGGTCTAGAATTGTGTTATTACTATTACTTGTATTATTATAGCCGCTAAAAGTTATTTCAAAGGGAGGGGATTTTTGAGTTTCTGCAAATAATAATGGAGTAATCTTTGCCTAGTAAAAATTGGCATAGCATCCATAGCTTAAAGCCACTGAGAATCTGGACTAAAATTTGCTTAATATATTTGGTTCTGGTAGAGCTAGAAATTAAAATACGATAAATCTTTCACAAGATGGGGGGAAGGTAGCTGGCAAAATAAGCATCAAATTGCAGAAAATAGGCTCTGCAGCCATTGAAATGCAGACCTTCCTTAGGAATTCAGGAGCCATGTATGTAGGAGGTCTTCTGAACTATCTGGCCAGCACTTTTGGGTATATAGACTCCAAATGACAGTTAAATTCATTCTAGTTGCAGTAAGCTGGTCTTTTGACTTAAGTTAATCATTACAAATAGCCAGTCTGGAATCCTTGCTCATGGAAGTGAATGAATATATACTAAGAGTAGGAAGGGTTTCATTGTGCCAGCAGCTTTAGGAGAACTGAAACAGTAAGAAAGAAAATGAGTAGCCCATTCTGTAGCCTTTCAAATGTATCCTTTGAATACAGATGCTGGCTACAGTTGTATTTTCTGTAGTATGTTGCTTGCAGTCCCTTGGCAAACTTCACTTGCTGGCATAGGCACCTGCAACTCCCATTAAACTTAGCGGGAGCTGTGCTTGCTGAACTTGGCCCTCTGCCTGCAGAAAATGAAAAGCATTGGCAGGTTAGCCAGAGGAAAGTGTTCTATTTGGGGTGCTTGTCACTTGTTCTGAGGCACTCTGGGCTTGTGGAAGAAAATCTGCAAAATCAGGGCTAGCCAGGAGGGCTCAGACAAACTTCCTTTTCCTTCTTCCCCTCTTTATTAAATGCTAGGAGGCCTGAGAACTGTGCAAAGCATGGTCACTGGCAGGCTCAGGATGCATAGTAGCCTTACCTGCACCTTGGACTTTGTTCGTACCCATAATAAGGAGGACTTGTCCTTTATTTTCTCTGTTATGAGGCAGGGGTTTGACAGGGGATGTCAAAGTCATGGCTTTTTTTCCTTTTTTTTTCCTTTTCATCCTTTTTTTCCAGGTGTGGTGGCCACAGTAGCATGTATACAGTGGGGAATGTAACGTGTGTGTGTGTGCTCATGCATGAAAGCACATCCTTCAGCACGTGGAAAAGAATAGAAGAATGTATGAAAAGGTCTTCGAATCTAAGACTATTTTTGAGTTATTACAGTGTGATCATTCTCCCTTCTTCTAGGCTGTGTTTTAGCCCCAACCTGCACTTCTCTAGCTTGTCATTTATGTAATTATTTTTCTGAATCCCCCTCTTAATTTGTGAGGGCAGCTGAGCTGTCCTTTCCTGGGATTTCATTAATTAAAAATACTGCCTGTCCAAATGTCTTGGGAGTTTAGTCCTGTTTCTGAAAGGTAGGCACTTAGTAGTATAAATCCCATTACAAATAAATGGGATTCAGAATTGCTCATGCCTAATATCTTCTAATATCTTTTTTTAAAAATGGAAATTTGGTCTCCTGCTAGCATGTGTTTTAAAAAAAAAAAAAGTCACTTTATGTGTTACTTGAAATTGTGCTTAAAATAAAGCAGTTCTCTAAGGTGCTGGTTACTAACATTCCTTGCATTGTATGATGACTTCTGAAGTGGACAGAATTATATTATCTGGAGTTGCAACACTTCAGTCTCTCTTAGAATGTTTACAATAAAAATCTGACGCTGACAATTATTGTGGAGTATATTTATTCTCTTGCTGTGGATTAAACAATTGATTCTGAAAGATTAAAATGCCCCATCTGCCTTCTTGCACACTTCTGTTTTGCCATGTCAAAAAATATAAAATGAATACTGCACTTCCCTCTATCTAATTGAATAATTTACTGTAAATAGCTGTCATTTACTTTAGAGCAGTAGGGGATCATTAGCCAAATGGATGTGAGTAAGTCATGCCTTTAATGCGTTAGAGGGGCCTAAAATGGAATCATCTAAATGGGACCATCAATACAGCATGCTGAATTAAGTCAGAGGCACTTAAAGCTTTAAGTCCTCTTTCTTGTAAATTACATGATCCCTCGGCAGAAAGGTAATCAAGAACTTGCATAAAATACGGCATCTTTGTTTCAAAGCTTTATTTTTAATGAATAAAATAGTACAATTAAGATGACATGATTGGTAGGTATAACTGTGTTTTGGGTTTCCCTCATTTTAATTACCTCCCTTCCTTACTGATTGAAGCCTTCTTGCTTGCAAACAGCTACTTGTGCTGACTAATATTGGCTCTATTCCGTAAATAAGCAAGATAAGCAGGTAATATAATATCCTTTCTTGACTTTTATGGGTATATAACTTGGTAATTATTTGCAGAAGTTGGTATTTTGTATACGTAATTTTAGAAAGGTCCCAGCCTATCTTAACTCCTAAATGTACAATACATTTTTGGCTTATTTCACCATGAAGTCAGTGGCAGGGTTGTTGGGTGCTTTAGTAAGTCTGTCCTTCTCATTGACTCCTCCTGGCCCCATCCAGTTCTTCTGTTCAGTTCCCTGTTATCCTGGAAAAGGTTGGTCTTCAGTTAAAATCAGAAGCCAAACTTTCAGTGACATCTGAAGAGAGGGATGCAATACTGGTAGCAACTCTCTTGAGGTGTGAGACTTGATTTAAAAATTGTTTCAATTAATTGCAACTTTGGTATTTTGTATTACACATAAGAATGTTTCTTTTTGAAGTTTACTGAGGTCCCTTCAACCTCAACCATCCTGTGATTATGTGATACCAGCTTCTGAGTCACAGTGACTTTGTGGGAACAAGTGGCACGTGTTTTAAGAAAAAGCGTTTCTCTTCTGAGTTTTGACCTTGCTCTCTTTTATTATTCTAACCTTTTAGGGGTTCTAGGACGCTAAGGTTCCTGATCTATTTTTTCATGTTTATTCCCTGTTGAATTCCGCTCTTAGTCATCTCCTGTCAGTGGTCAACAATTTCACATTTTTTTTTTTTAAACCTTTTTTTGTGCACTAGGCATTCCACTCACATATGTATGAACTCTTCAATTCTTGGAATGAGATTTGGGCAGATATTTTAAAATCAACTTGAGGTTCAAGGGCTGTAAATAAACAAAAAGGTGCCTCCCCAACACTATTGCAAATGTAATCTGTCACTGTACTGAAAAGAGTAGAAGAATTCAGTACACTGTTACTTCAAAATACGGAGAGGCTAAACAACTTGCTGTGTAGCTGGGAGGAAGTTGGTGACAAACCTCGTTGTGGAAAGCAGGACAATTTCCTTAGTTTCATTCCCTAGGTGTAACCACTGCCCTATGTTTCCTGTAACTGATTTTTCTTTCCCTCCTTCTTACTGAAATGTGGTGTGTGTTTGTTTTTTTTTTTTTAAAAGGTAAATTCATCTTGTGCTTTGAAACTTTTCGGAATCTGCTTATGAACTGCTTTTGCTTTTATTGGATGAGTCATGAGTCGAAAGCTCTGTTCTGTAGTTCCACCATGAGTAATGCTTAGCATTTTCTTGGGTTCTCTTTTAGAAGACTATTAAATTAAAAGAATAATCTGTTTTTTGATATCTTAATGGACAATTAGGTGGCTGGGTCTCAGAACTGATTTACATTTACCACTGCAGTAATTTAAACTTTTTCCTCCAATTTAAGGATGCCACTTTTTCCTTGCATGTACATGTTGCTGGCCATAGCTCTCCATCTTTAAATAAATAAAAACACTTCAGTGTTTGGGACCGCTGTACAAGTATTGATTCTGCTTCTGGGCACAGTTTTTCACTGAGGTCTGTATTGACAGTAGCTACCAAAGCTGGCCCGTGTACATGAGCTTCAAGTTACCCATGTGACATTCAAGTTGTGGTAATGAATGTAGAATCATAGAATCATTTAAGTTGGAAAAGACCTTTAAGACCGTTGATTCCAACCGTAAACCTAGCACTGCCAAGTCCACCACTAAACCATGTCCCTAAGTGTCACATCTACATGGCTTCTAAATACCTTGGGGGTGGTGACTCAACCACTCCCCTGGGCAGCCTGTTCCAATGCTTGACAACCCTTTTGGTGAAGAAATTTTTCCTAATATCCAATCTAAACTTCCCCTGGTGCAACTTGAGGCCGTTTCCATGTAGGTGGTACGTGCTTCGGGAATCCTATTCTTTCACCTGAGCACTGACTGAGAGGGGTCACGGGCTGTTCCCCTGAAACCTCTGTGCCAAGTCTTGTCCAGATAACGTGTACCTAAAGAAAAACTTATATGTGCAGTCTCTACTGCTAGTGGGACAGGCTGTCTCCATCACTGCTCAGATGGCAGATACTTCCTCCTTTTGGATGCCAGGGCATTGGCAATATCTAGCAAGTTATTTGACATGCCTGGCCCTCAAGTATTTACTGGTATAACATAAGTGTAATTGACACAGGCAGTTCTTCAGAGCCAGCTGATGTAAATGGTGGATTGTTGATAGTATGCCTAAGCTTAGGCACCCTGAAAATAATGAAAGCCATATTTGCAGGTGGAATATACACTCTGTCCCCATGAGGGGTTAGGGACATGTCTGTCTGCTTGCTGAGGCCAATTATTGGCTTTGGTTGCATTGGCAATATTGGGAGATGATGGGTATTTGGAGATGAGCAGAGTCTTCTGAGGCTGATCATGAAAAATGGAGATGTATGAAACTCTTAAACATGAAATGCTCTCTGTAGAGGTGGTAGATGGAAAAATGCTGTTATTGTAATAGTGAAATGAGCTCTCTGGAGAGATGTGGAATTTACTTGGCTACTCTTGTCCTGTTCTTGCAAATCGGAGACTGTCTGCTCCACAGCCCACATATCACAGGTAACAACAGAAACAAACCTGAAGACTAAAGTTTTCAGGGCAATAGATCAGCTCTGTGACCCCTGCTAAGCTTTGGTACATTTGCACCTGAAATGGTCAACACGAGATTTCTGGGAATGGAAGTTCATGGAGAACTTTCACACTTAAAGATTTCCTTGGTCTTACCAGTCTCGTGTGCCTGGAGGGTTGGTAGTGCACAGGCTTGCAGTGGAAGGGAGTGAACAGGCTGCTTTCCAAATGTGAATCTAATGTCTATCTGTCTGTTTGACTTTCAGTGAAATATTAATAAGCAAGCTCTGTGGCACAGTCATAAATAACTGCAAGGCTCAAGCCAAAATTGTGGATAAAAAAACAAGGTCACAGTTACATTTTTCTATGGGGAGGAAAAATAAAGTCCGGAATATAAGCACTCCTAAGCCTAATGATTCGGAATTCATTGAATTTGGCTGCTAATAACAAAAGCTTGGCTCTGGGACCTTTACTTCCAACTAATTCTGGTGTATGTGTCTATATTTGTGTCATCACAAACTATTAAAAACTCATGATAATGATGAGAAATACTTATCAAAACATTAGCAGTCTTCTGCAGTGAGACTTGTACTGTTATAATATAATTTTTCTCTTCTTTCAATACCACTTTTTAGAAAATCATGAGATAAATAATACAGCCATCCTGGAACAGACTGTGAGGTAGTTCATTATGTACTCAAAACTTGTATGCCAGTTCCTTTGCATAATATGTTACTGAACATCAGCTGAGGAGCACAGTCAGTTACTGGAGTTCAGCTGATAGATGCAAAGTTGCTGGACTCCAGTAACTTGCTATGTATCTGGGAGTTACCAGTGAGAAAGAAGATATAAGCCATAACTTGTATACTTTCCAAATTTGGGGCTTTACTAAGTGTAAGTACTGTGATATTTAGATAGTAATTTTTTAAATTTAACATTTTTTTAAATCAAATTTTTTAAATCACAGGCCCCTACTGAGCTACAATATTTGTAGAAATGGTAATGTGTAATACAGAGTTAGATGTATATTACTCAATATTGCTATAAGCTCTTGGAGGATGTTGCGTTGACTCTACAGCACAGCTGGATTTTACACAAAAAAAAAAAAAAATCCCATCCAGTGGATGGGGGAAAGGTGGTGGAGGTTTTATCCCCTAAATTTA
>VYZW01048785.1:0-12682 GCA_013401315.1 Balaeniceps rex | reverse complement strand
TGGGGAAGAGTGGCTGGAAAGCTGCCCAGCAGAAAAGGACCTGGGAGTGCTGGTCTACATCTGGCTGAATATGAGCCAGCAGTGTGCCCAGGTGGCCAAGAAGGCCAATAGTATCCTGGCTTGTATCAGAAATAGCATGGCCAGCAGGAGTAGGGAAGTGATTGGCCCCCGTACTGAGTACTGGTGAGGCCGCACCTTGAATACTGTGTTCAGTTTTGGGCCCCTCAGTACAAGAAAGACCTTGAGGTGCTGGAGCATGTCCAGAGAAGGGCAACAAAGCTGGTGAAGGGTCTAGAGAACAAGTCTTGTGAGGAGCGGCTGAGGGAACTGGCGTTGTTCAGCCTGGAGAAGAGGAGGCTGAGGGGAGACCTTATCGCCCTCTACAACTACCTGAAAGGAGGTTGTAGCAAGGTGGGTGTTGGTCTCTTCTCCCAAGTAGCAAGTGATAGGACGAGAGGAAATGGCCTCAAGTTGTGTTAGGGGAGGTTTAGATTGGATACTAAGAAAAATGTCTTTACTGAAAGAGTGGTCAAGCATTGGAACAGGCTGCCCAGAGAGGTGGTGGAGTCACCACCCCTGGAGGTGTTCAAAAAACGTGTAGACATGGCAGTTTGGGACATGGTTTAGTAGGCATGGTGGTGTTGGGTTGACGGTTGGACTAGATGATCTTAGAGGTCTTTTCCAACCTTAATGATTCTATTCTATTCTAAAAGGAAAAAAACCAAAAAGTCTAGCACAAAGCCCCATTTGCTCTACACTAATGTTTTTGTTCTTGTACCGAGTGTAAGTGGCAAACCCTGAAGCTTTTTCTTTCCCACTTTCACTGAGGCCTCAGTGATGTAAACTTTTCACTGATGGACACATTTGTGGAAAAGGGCATCCGGTTTCGTTCTGTCAGGATCAGCAATGTTATCAGCTCTCAGGTGTGGCATAGTTCTTCATATATACATCCATCAACATCCAAACTTTAATTGCTAACAAACAATGCTCCTCTCCTTGTGTCTCTTTCTATTGTTTTGTTGCCTGTGTTCTCCTCCTTGGCCCTTCCATACTGAAACTTCAGCCTATGGATTGTGGGGGGACGGGGGAAACAACAACAACAAAACAAAAAACCCCAACCAAACCCAAAAAACACAAACCATAAAAACCCATGAAAACTGTGCCATTACATCGGATAATACCATTTGAACTCTTTTCACTTGGCATTCTGGAGCCCTGCAGCCAGAGGCTCAGGAGTGCTCTTGACGCAAAGACCGAGTGCAGCATGGTGACTTGAAGTAGGCTTTGCACTTTCTGCTCCAAGCTGTTCCCAAGACACAGTGTAATCTCTGGTGTAAATCTAATCTAATGTGTACAGGCTGCGAAGTCCCCCTGAGCCTTTAGATTTGCTAGGGATTTCCAGATGTGCTCTGGTGATGTTACACCTGCCCCTGAGACACTGAATACGGGAATGATCCTACAGAGCAGTTCTACCTCTAGTTCTGCTGGGGATTCCCTGTCTGTGTTGTTATTACAGCTTTTTGGCTCCTTCATGTTGTTTTGTATGAAGCACAGAGGGAGAAGAAAATGTCTGATGATTGGATACTCTTTGGCAGTGATTCAAAAACATACATGCAGGATTTTCTCCTTAAAAAGAGAAAAAGCCTGCTGCTGCTTTATTACTTGACCTTTATGTAGAATTATGACTAGGCAACATAGTTCTGCTGACAGGCTGTCTGGAGGTGTTAATTGGAGTTATTAAAGGAAAAAAGCAAGAAATGGAAACAACACCCAAATGTTGCTGTAGCTCAAATGTTCTTATATGTTTCTTTCTTTTCCCCAATAGGTAGAGGAAGGGGGGGGTGGGAGGGAAATATCATAAACTTTAGTGATAGAAGTAACAAGTTTATTGGTATTCAAATAGAGAAGTTGCTTAAAGACTAGAGAGCTATTCTTGGCCTTTTGTGTTTGTGTTATCTTTTAGGTAAATGTGTGTTTGTCTGTATTGGTATAAAGCTGGTTTTAAGGTTTTCGGAGTTATGACAAAAAAGAGCAATTGGATATTAACTCTGTAAAATGAAAAACTTGATGGCTGCTGGCAAATATTGTGAAAATACCACCACTGTTTACCATGTAATGCCTTGTGATACTTCCAATAAAGACTTGGGTAGTGTGGGCTGTAACCTGAATTAATAATATTGTTTTGCTCATCTCTGTTAAAATGTCAGATTTTTTTTGTTCTTTAGAGGAATATCAATGCAAGTAAAGATGTCTTTCAGACTACCTGTCTGACTAACTGGAATGGATATTAAGTAAGATGAAATCCTTTTGTTACAGAAAATTGATTGTATACAGAGATGTGCAAAGATATTATTGTTATCTTTCCTTGCAGCAAGTGAGTAACTTGTGTAGGTCCTTATTATTTTCCCTTCATTGAAGTTGTTAAATACAAGGTTATCATCTTATCTATGTAGTTATTTACAGAATTAAACACTGGAATATTTGGTTTCAATTTGTACTTGTCTCATGTTTAACTTTGGGTAAGTCACTTAATTTCTGTTTCTCTATTTCCTGCCTGGACAGGGAGACGATTTTCTTTTCTCTCTTAATTTCAAGCTCCTTTTGGAATTTTGTGATGTTTTTAGGGGGAATAGTGAATCCTAGCTGTAATTTCATTACACGTTGAAGCCTCATGTTAACAAATAACAGTAAAACAGCAATATTCTGTGGGTATTTCTTCTGAGCAGTGTAGTCCACACTTGCACAGGCTTGTACAAGGTAAGGCACAAAAATCTCCTCCTTCTGTTTTGCTTTGTGCCCTACACAATGGCTAGTTGAAATAACACCCCTCTTATTTCTGATCTCTCCACAAGGAGACTGGGAAGACACAAGGTCCCACCTCCTGTTGAGACAAGATGAAATCCTTCAGACTGGATGCTGTTTGCATGTGGCTATGGTGTCGAGGGTAAATCAGACCAAAGCAGGGGAATTTCACTTGAATTAATTTATTGCCAGTCAACGCAAATCTCTGACCTCTAATATAGATGTTGGGGGAAGTGTGGAGGAGCCCCCAACCTGGCCTCAACTGCCCTTATTTTCGGGGACACCTGGGAGGTTGAGGTGGTGCCAGCAGCGGTTTCCTCGTGGTGCCCCTCATGGTGGCGGCAGGCTCCTCGTGGTCGCCCTCAGGGTAGCTGCAGACCCGTCCTCACCTCAGCCCCCAGGCCGCTGCCCTGGCGGTGTGGTTTGGGCTGGTGCTGGGTTCTGCCGCTGGGCTTTTGCTTACCTCGGGGCCGGCTGGAACCAGTTCCAATGGGTGGGCAGCAGCTGGGGGCTCTCCTCACAGGCAGTGTGTGGGCCCTCAGAGCCATGCCTGTGAGGTCCTGAATTTACAGCTGGTGTGTCCCTAATTGCTGCTTTGTACCTAGTCTTGGGAGGGAAGAAAGGGGGGGGGGCGGGGAGGAAATAAACTCCCCCAAAAAACATGGAGAGGGGGAGTTGATCTTTGGTCTGATGGCACCTGGCTGTCTCTGAAGAGAAAGCCCTCGCACCACATAGGGGCCATCAATGCAGGCGCCGCCATGGCTGAGGGCAGTCCACAGTGAAGAGAAGTCGTCTGCAAACCATACAGTTAAAGCCTGTTTATCTGTTTCTCTTCAGAAATATCTTCGAAACCAAGAGGCCGTGGCGAGGAACAGGGATGCCCCTATTGTGAGTGTTTGAATTAAGACTTGGGTTGGTGCAGGTGATGTCAAATTGGCTGTTTGGTTTATTTTAAGAAGGGAGGGGGAAAGCACTACACAGTCTGTCAGAAAGCAAGGGAAGTGTAAATACAGAGGAGTTGTACGTCTCAGCATTTTATGGTACTGAGTTGCATTAATGCTGCTCTGAGAACCAGTAAACATTTTTATATGGTGGTTATTCTGCATCACATAAAAGATAAAATATAGCTCTGGAGTGCACCAACTTGCCACCTATTATTCAGTTCCTGAACCTCAAAAGCAAATTCTTTTCCAGCAAAACTGCCTCTAAAATGTTAATTGCTAGAAATGTGGCCACTAATCAGTTTGCTCCCATAATACTGCCGTTATATAAATTGGTGTGCCTCTTCTAGAAGGGGAGATTTTAAAGACTTTCACTGATAAGATTAAAAAAAAAGATGCCAAGTAAGTGATTAGTCCAGTGGCTTTTTGCCCAAAATAATTTTAAGGGGGCGAGGGGGGGAGGAAATCTGAAAATCTGTTATGCCCTTCTCTATCTCCTTATTTTAAATATTTTCATAATGTAGTCCATGATGATGTAAACTGGAAAGAGGTTGTAGTGAGGTGGGTGTTGGTCTCTTCTGCCAAGTAACAAGCAATAGGACAAGAGGAAATGGCCTCAAGTTGTGCCAGGGGAGGTTTAGATTGGATACTAGGAAAAAATTTCTTCACCGAAAGGGTTATCAAGCACTGGAACAGGCTGCCCAGGGAAGTGGTTGAGTCCCCATCCTTGGGGGTATTTAAAAGCCATGTAGATGTGGCACTTAGGGACATGGTTTAGTGGTGAACTTGGCAATGCTAGGCTAATGGTTGGACTTGATAATCTTAAAGGTCTTTTCCAACATAAATGATTCTATGATTCTATGAACTACTCAGCAGTGCTTCTTCCTTGATTACTGGCTCTGCAAGAGCAGCTACCATGAAAGCATGCTGCAGGTAGCACCTGTTCCCACCTCTCCCTCTTCTAGTTTTAATTTTACATTCTAGGGGTGTGGTATGTACATCCATTTACATGTTCCCATGCTAATACAACCCATTTTAATGCATCATTTGAAGGACTCTTCATTATTTCTTACTCCTGGTTTTATGGCTGCTTAGATTTGTGACACCCAGCTTAATTCTGACTTGGCTCTTGCTATTATAATTAATTCATGTCTATATAAGCCTGTTGTAATGCAAAATGACAACAGCATCCTGAGTCCTCATATGGTTAGTGTGAAAAACTTCTGATGGACTGGACGTGTTGCTGAAGGACAGAGTGTATGTATTTACTTTCTGACTTATCACATAAATGCTGTCAGAATTTTGCTCTTAATTTGATTTGTGGCATTCCATTAACAGTTATTCTGTGTACCAGGAGAATAATAACTAATGATTCCCAGACTCCCAGAATTGTAAAATAAGGACAGGCACTGTTTGGCAGAACAGAGATTGTACTTTACTACAGACAGGAACTGTTATTATTAATCAAATGAGATCTAGTCTGAAGTGACTTTTAGCTAATGACTTCTTATTCTCAGGTTAACCATATTACTTATAGGTAACATGCTCCTCTAATTCTGATGACCATTAATAATCAAAGGCTAGGTGCATGGATTTCTGTCTCTCAAAGAGAAATGATGCTCCTGATTGACCTTATTTTAAGATATTCTTAGTGTTGAAATTATGATGTTAGAGGTTATAAATGGGGTGGCAAAAGTTCATGGATTTGCCTTTTGATTTAAGCCTTTACAAGGGCAGACGTGTGTGCAAGTGAATGAGCTCAAAAATGTGAATTTAATTGTGTGAGTTTCAGAGCTTAATTATTTGGGACATCATTTTGTGATGGAGAACTTCCTTAGGGCCATCAGTAGTAGGAGTAAATGAGTCACACTTATTTCATCTTGAATATGTGTTCTTACTGTGATACTTCTGGATATGGATGTGCATTTCTAACAGAATGCCTGACTGTTAAGATCCTCCTAATTTCTAGCTTGTTAAATATAAGCTAACATGTTGAATGATGGAGAAGAAACTCAAATTGGGCGATATTACAAAATACAATTTGTTTTTCTAGCAGAAATAATATCTTTTGCAGGACACTAAAAAGCCATGTTGCACTGTAGTAGCTGCTCTCCAGTGCAAGTGATGGTTCCTGTAAGGCAGGAGGAGCCTGCTGTTGTGGAACCAGTGGTTTGACAGTTCCCAGATGAACTGCTGTGCTAATGAGGCATTGCACAGGTTTCACAGGTGCTGCCAAGCCTGGTGTGAATTAGGATGAGACTCCTCCTTCTTTACATTATGGGTGGGCTAGTTCGACAGTTTTTGAAGCTGTTTTTAGTTCTCTCTAGTTGCCAGCATCAGGGCCTGGTGCTTGTATATAAGCAAGTTTCCTCTTCCTGGTGATGTGTTTTCTGGGTTTTTTTTTTTGGCCATGAAGGTCATGTCCTCTGCTGATGCTGTTCAGGTGTGATGCTTTGTTTTCTTCTTGTGTGGTAGTTCTCTGAAAGAAGCTTTTGGCTGACTGTCTTCGATGTAAATGAAATGTGGTTTGTGGTCTGCTTATCTACATCTATCTAGTAAACATGAGGAAATAACATCTTAATATCTAATTCAGTGTTGACATGACAAAGAGAAAGATGTCCTTACACAAGGAGAGTCTGCTGCCTTGAATACATCTAATTCCACATGCACACACTGCTATCTACCCAAAGAATTAAACTGATTATAAGTCATTATTTGTAATTGCGATACAAGTCTATGTGCAGACATTTATTTATGTAAAATCCTATGTAAGGTATTAAAAAATTTGCCTTATAATAGTCCAAGAAAGACAATTTTATTATTTCAGCATAAGCGTCACTCAGGCTCGTACCAAAACAAGCAGTATTGCAAACTACAAGTCATGTTATTTTTTTGGAACAAGTCTACCTGCTTGTATTACTTGTACCTATCTGTACTATTACCAGACAGCATCTCTGACCAGCTGTGGGCCTGATCAGTGGCGACTGAAGCCACTCGAAAAAAAAAACATTATTATCTCCTGCACAACTCTGCTAATGTTGCCTATTAATATGTATATACCTAATAAATGTGAGTATGTGTATATATATGCATAACATATATGCAAAACATATATATGCGCTTTTATGAAATTAAGTCAGAGGGGCATCTTTAAAAGATCATTAGGAGAAAGGTCTCTGACTTCAGGCACTGTTTCAGATCTGTAGCTCTGCTTGCTGCCGCGCTGTCTCCACCGTCTGGGAGGAAGCAGCTAGCGGGGAAGGATTAAGAGGCATGTGGGCATATGCTTATAGTTTGCATATCCTCGAGTGCATGTGCTCATGTGCATGCCACGTGTTTTAGTTGCGTATAGCCATTGTGTGAAAGCTATTGAACTTCTTGCCTGTGCACAGAGACAGTAATTGCAGCAGAGGCTGTGGACGTTGCCCTACCCATGTTTCAGTCCCTCAAAGGAATAGCCTTGGAGAGGTTTTCATGACAGGTTACGAGCATATGTGTTTCTGTTAGTAACAGTGTGTCTCTGTTCTTCAATATCTGTTGCCCTGTATTTGCCAGAGTAAAGAAGCCTTTGACCCCGAGTAGGATGTTTTTTTGTAGAGGATGAAAAATTTGATATTCTGAAAGTTTCTTGCTTTGACTTGATGTGATGTTTAGGCAGTCATCTACATGGTCAGCTGTAGTAGGAGACCTTCCTTTTAGGAATGCTGATGAGAGCTCAACACTGTGTTGCAGCCTTTATTAAAAAACCAGCATCAACTGAAAAGGATTCATCAATCCTGTCATGGTCTTCACTAGGAAGTATAGTGGTCTTGGTCTCACCCAGAAAGGTGAATGAGAACACTGAAAGCTGAACAATGTCTGCCATTGAGCACCGTAATTGCCCAGCACGTGGAGTAGCCATTCTGAGCAGGACCAGAAGCCTGTACCATATCAAGCACTGGGTCTTCACCCTCTCTTGTAGTCATGGGTTTAGGCAGGCTAGTGTGGTACTTTGCTGTCCTGGGGGTACGGTTGGTCCTCTGGCAGACTGCCAGGTGCTTGGGGAGAGCATTTCCTCATGTCATCAGCACTAATTTGGGCTTAAAGATTTGAGCTAATGTCTAATCATAGTCTTGAGACAAACTGGTTAAGATATCGATGTGGCATTTTGTTATTGTTCTTGGAGCATAAGTGACCTCTAAGTAGGAGTTGATCATGTTTTTAAAGGCTCTCAGACATAATATAAATGTGTGTTTTGTGGGAAGACAGCATATAAGAAGCTGCATTTTTGTCACGTTTCTAATTTATAGGGAACAATGACATGCAATAATCTAATTTATGTCTGTGTACATTATGTCACCAATCATAAGTAATGGAGTACAAGAAGGTGCTTTGATTTGTATGTGTAGAAATTGTTAGTGGGCTGAGCTAATGGTGAAGTAGCTTTAGCTTGCCAGAGGGAAGCTGTTGATTTTGTGTCAGTAGCATAAGAAGATAAATCCTGTGCCTGATGCTGAGCGGAAGTCGATAGCTTGTGTCCATGAAGTCTGTACTTCTGCAGACTGAGAGACTGTTTTCCTGGTCCTTACATGATAGGATTTAGGAGAGGAAGCTTCATCTTGTATATTAAGACTTTATGCAGACTTGTTCATCTTTGATTAAGGATATCTGCTCAGATGAAGATAGTGATAATTGTGATAACTGGCTATTTCCAGTAAATCTCATTATGTGATTATTTGTATTTGGTAATCTTAAATTTCTTTGACAGAGACAAAAAAATTCCACTAGTAAAAAGAAATGAAGATCACTGATTTATTCCAGTTGTTAGTGAAGTCTGTGCATTATATGCTAAATGCTTTAAAAAAAAAAACAACAGTAAGCTTGTTTTTCGAGTCTTGGTGTGTCATGGGAGCAGAATGATACATACTAATCTTTTCATACTTGGGCATATGAATTTTCAGGCACAGTCTATCAAATACCTGATACTTGCAATCTTTTTAAATTGGAGAATTCAGTAACACTTAAACTGCCTATTTTTAATGTTTTTTTTAAAACAGATTCTTCTCACATATTTCAATATACTCCTTCATTAGATGCATGGACTAAGAAGATTAAGTTTGTTTTTTTCCAGGAAAATTTGGGGCATGGGGAGGAACACAGGACAACACCATTACCAAATCAATCTGGCACTAATAGTGCACAGAGCATGTGAATGCATTACTCTGGTTGTAATACTTTTATGTACTCAGGACAATGTTTCTGGGATCCTGGAAAAAAAAACACAAGAGCATGCATTAGCAATGAGATCAGTTTGCTAGGAAAGATACTGAAGACCACTGTGTGTCAATTAAGAGCAATTTGGAGTGGCAAATATCTTAAATGCTGGCTGACTCAGCTTGCAGAATGTAGCCAATAACCAAATGGCAGAATTTCACAAGTGGCTACATCAAAAACATTCTGCTGCCTTTGGTGACACAAACAGCATTAATTTCCTGTGTAAAGTATTTTTTGCAAGAGTGAGATCTATTGATCCTGGGTTTTTCTTCACATCCAAGAAAGCATAATTTCTCCACTGTTCCTGTTTCCTCCTCCAAATTCATTCATCTCCTCCTTGTTCTTCTTGAGTCATGGATTAATCTTTTCCTTCAAATATTTCGCATTAGTTCTTCCTCTAGCCATGTGGGTGAGTGGGAACGACTTCACCTTTTCTGATAGAATAAATCCGCTCTGGCTTTTGTTGAGAATATGTGTTGAACTATAGTGGGTAATGCCCTACCTTAAGATGGGGATAATTAAAAGAAGAGGGAGGGAGACAGTGCCCCTCCTTTTTGTGAAAATGAGGAGGCTCTCTTTCTCCTTATCTCTTGCCTCTTTCTAGTACAATAGTGTTTGGATGCATCTCTTGGCCACCAGGTATAATGGAAAGACATGGAGGAAAAAGATGTGTACACACTTCAAACTGATAGAAAAATGAAATAATTTAATATGGAAGGATCCAATATTTCAGTACCTTAGACATCAAGGGCCTTCCTGTAAATGCAGTACTAAATGATCCTAAAATCATATGAGAATACACTTGCTTTCTCTTGCAATCTTTCTCACAATAACCTGAAGAATTACAATCATACTAAATCTGTTTCCTCTAGAGTTCAAGTTAATTCAAAATAAATGAGGCTAAATAACAACTCAATGTTAACTCAGCCATCAGAGTTGAACATTTCTGACCTGTGCAGTAGTCCAGGAACTTCAGGAATATGCAAACCCTATGTTTCTTATGCCATGAAATGTACTTAATGGCCTTGGTTATCTGCTGGAGTTTTGTGGTAGCCTGAGGAAAAGAAGCCTTTTGAAGTGTTTTTAATGAGTTAGCTCCACAGATCAGCCAGAGAATGCCATGCTACCCTGGACTGAAGAGGCCTGAGTTTCCCTAGGCTTACTAAATGACTGTTTGTTTTCTTTCTAGATTCCAGCATATGGAGAAGTGCACATAAGGATAGGATAAATATGGCTTTTAAGGGCGAGGACCACTTAGATTCCCTTCCATTACCTGTTCAGCGGTAAGTGGTGTGTTCTGTCACCCAGACTTGAGTGATTGAATGCCTCTAAGGCTGCAGCTGCACTTTCCTTTGAGGATCCAAAGATACTTAAAAACTCATTTTTAAACTCAGTTTTAGGTAATGTTCATACAAAATGCTGAGAATGAATGTGGAAATCTGGGATGTATTTCTCAAGGCATTTGCAAATTTGTATAACTGCAGTCTGGTAAATCATGACAGTGAATATGCAGTCATCATTTTAAGTGGATGAACATGCAGTAGAGATGTGACTGTATTTACCGGATCAGTTCTTCATCATGATGGAAACCACTGGAACTCTGCACTCTGTGAAGACTGCTGAAAATTATAAATATAAATTTCTTTAACCTGGTTGACTTTCTTCAGGTGTAGCTATGGTAATGATATGAAGGTTATAGTATAATCTCTCCAGTCTGTGGTGCTCTGGTGGGACTGGAAACATTGGTGACTCTACTAATCAACAGGTTTTTAAAATCTGGCATGAAAAGAAAAAAAAATAATGAATACAATAACTTTCTGCATTCTCATTGCACTATAGTCTTGATATGTGGCACAACTGTTTTGTGGTTTTTTTTTTGGGGGGGGAAGACGGGGCTGCTGAATGCAGGAGTAAAATCAGAAATAAAAAGGATTAAAACTTCAGTCTTTCTCCTAGTCTTTTTTTCTTCAGCTGGTAATCACCTGGCTGCTGACATGCAATCTCAAAATGTGATGCTCTTCTTCATCAGGATCATCAGGAATTTGATATTTCTCTACCTTTCCCTACCTGAGTCTTCTAGCAGATACTTTGATAATGCCATTAAGCTTCCAGTCACAGTAAGACCATATGAGTATATTGTCTTCTGGAAGAAGTGTTATGTGGAGGAACATAGTTTGGGGATCCCAGGTGCCAAGGTAACTGGTACTGTTCATTAGATTTCAGCCAAAACTTGCTTTGGAAATCAGTGAATCCTAGAAGCCCTGAATAGCTAAGCATGGAGTGGACTAGTATAAACAGCAATGAGGTGTCCTGTCTCATTTATTAGGTTAATTTTCTTCCATGGGATGGAGCCATGGAATATCACTTCAGATGCACACAGTAATGAAGGCAGATTAGTGACTTCGCTATAGAAATGCCCAGGCTAGCCCAATGGTCAGATAAGGTGCCAGACATCCAGGTTAATTGCTTGGTGATAACTAATGGGTTTCAGAAGCTGAATCCTGGATCAAAAAGTCAAAGAAGTTGTTAAAGCCAACTGCTGTGCCAAGAACTTAGGTTGCAAAATGGGCTAGTGAAGCCTCTTATTGTAGTAGAAAACTAGCTGCAAACAGAACCAAAGGCAGTAGGTCTTATGTATGGCAAAGGCTGATCCAGGCTGACGGTGGCAAGCTATTTTTGTAAATACATAAATGGGAAAATTACCTGCAGACTGTCTATGCCAGCAACTGGAAATGTGGAGTAGGAATAATGCATGGAGCACTCACTCAACTGTAACAGCAGCACAGAACTGAAAAGCACTGAAATTTTGTAGGCTAGAGATTTCTGGAAAAGGAAAGAGCCTGCAGTTCAGTTCTACTGCATTCAGGGAAGCAGAACTCTGCCGTGCTATGTGAACAAAACCATGCTGCCTAACACTGACTCTGCACTATGATGTATCTTAGCACAAGAAGTGATCTGGAGAAGTCCCATATAGCAAGCACTATGTTCTGGCAAACTGCTTGGCTCAGCAGGGCAATCCTACATAGTAAAATTTAAAAATAAATAAATACTTTCCCCCACTCCCAAGTAAATATGAAGCTCTTATTTTCCATGTTTATTTTGGAAGATCATCCTTTTTCCTTTTGATGAGGGTTGTTTTGGAGAAAGCCCATGTAACAAGATGGGCAGACTGAAGTTATCAGTGGTCAGAGAGGTGAAGGCACAGGGAAGGCTGTAACTGAAAATGGTGAAATGTGTTTTTAGCTTAAAAATTTTGCAGAAAGAGCTAGATCAATAAAGTCCAGGAATTGTACAAAATGTTTTTCTCTGGGTTAGAGAAAGGAATGATATGGATCCTATAGGGAATTTAAAAGGATTAGGTCAGGTTTCAAAATAACTAACAAGATTCAAGGATTATTTATTCTTTATTGTTCCTGTAACCAAGCCTAGGTTGTATGCCTGTCTCAGGGTTCCAGTTTGTGCTCCTGCTTTTTGTGAGAGGGACTTGAATTAACCTAAAGGCATTGTCGTGGTTTAACCCCAGTTGGCAACTAAGTTGGCAACTAAGCACCACACAGCCGCTCACTCACCCTCTTCCCCCCCTCCCCGCCCCGGTGGGATGGGGGAGAGAATCGGAGGGGAAGAAAAAGAGTAAAACCTGTGGGTTAAGATAAAGACAGTTTAATAGGACAGCAGAGGGAGAGAAA
>VYZW01048783.1:64387-116672 GCA_013401315.1 Balaeniceps rex | reverse complement strand
CTAGCGCTAATTTTGGCATTCCAACACACCCTTTATACTCAACTAAGAAATTACCAGACATTTTTATTGCTTTAAAGGGGTTTGAAGATGCTTTGATCCAAGAAGGCTGCAAGTACTCACCTACAAATTAGGTGATCAACATCTTACAGGCAGGAAAATCTCATCGTCTTTGAATGGTATCATTCAAAAGCTATGAGATTTTCCTGCCTGTAAGAATCAGGCACAACAAAAGATGGATGAGTTATAACAATCCAGAATCTCTGAACTCTCCTTTTCCGCTTAGCTGAACCAAACTGAACTTTTTAAGTGCCATTGTTAGCAGGCACTTAAAAAATTAAATTGGGGATGGGGTGGGTGGATGATGACAGAGAGGGAGAAATTATGAAAGCTTTTCCTCCACGCTATTTTTAATTTTCTCTTCCTATGAAGGTAACCTGTAACAAGATGCTTTCCCAAGGCTGTAATAAGCCAAATTCATCTTTGGTATAATAAGATTGACCTCTGTTGGCCAGCACCCAAAATGAGCATATTTCCCTTCTCCTTTAACACCATGCTGATAATTTGTATTTTGTTAGAGTAAATTTTTATGTCATTGCTTTTTCACATATGAACCCTCTCTTCCAGTGTGACATTTTTACTTCAAGCTTGAGATTTAATAAATAATTCTAATGCCAAGCAGAAGAAGAGGGCTGGTGATAGGACAGATGGATTCATAGAGGGGACAGTTTAGAGCGGGTTTTTTTGTTTGTTTGCTTGGTTGGTTTTGGACTGTGTTGTTTATGGGAGCCATCCTCTGAAGGATGCCTCAAAAATATTCATAGGCTCTCTTTCTCTGTAAAGCCTGTAACAGTGTTTCTATATTTTGGTGTGTCAAATAAATGCACAAAGGTTGGACCAGTGTCAAGTAAATGCACAAATCTCTATTCCTATAACAGCTATAAATTGGCAGTAGCTGCTATGTGCTAGGAAAAGCCAAACATCCACTGACACGCTGGAAAGGTTATTTCTTGTCTTGCGGTACCAAGGAAAGGCAAACCTTTCAGCAGTCAGTAAAATACTATGCCTCTATTTTGTGGAATGTCAGACCAGACTGATGGTCTCTTCTGGTTTAAAAATGTGTGACTTTGCTTTGTGCCTCAACCTTGCAACTTTTATTTGGAAAGCATGATTTGAATCCAGAGAGATCTTAGTCTAGAAGCTAGTGTGTTTGCCTGAGGGCATTCTTTCTCTAGATGGGTTTTCTTCTCAGGGGAGAGGGAGCGTATTGGATGTGGATCACCCTTCTGGATATATTTCGTGCAAACACTAGCTTTCTGGTAGATCAATCCATAATCTACTTCCAAATCTTCTACACACTTGTCTGGTTGCCACGTAGACATGAGCTTGAATCTCCCACTCTTATGCTTGTCACAGTCTGCTTAAATGAGGAAATACTATCAAAAAAGGGGTTTGCTTTTTGGTCACTGCAGATGTGTGACTCTAAAGCAATTGTTTTCAATTGAATTCTTTCTTTAGTTCTGCAGTGCTGTTTATGTTTTGGAGTACTGTGATTCCTTAGCATTTTTGGCTTTTGTTGTTATCACGGACATCCCCAAGATGAACCTGTAGTGCTGTGGTTCTACACTACCCTTGCTACAGCTTTCTCCTCATTGATATTGCAACTGCCCATTTGGCAGCCAAGGGGAATTAAATTAAAAGCAAGGCCAACAAAAAGATCAAACTAGAGTGTTGAGGCAGCAATAGCAGCCATAATGAAGCTTGGGGAACCTTGAAATAGAGGGAAAAATAGTTTGTAAGCAGTGGCTTCTAAAGAAAACTTGGACAGGTTCCTTTTACTCTGGTAGAACCCATTTTAGTGTTCAACATATGTTATTTCCAGGGTTAAAGCCCTGTTCATGATAACAGTCTTTCTGAATATTGCTTCAGAAGTGACACTTGATGATGCTGTTGGTTTTTAACATTTTAGAGAACAGAGCACTTTTCAGAACTAAATCATGGACAATGAAACAAAAGCATGCTTGTGTTTTCTGTGCTTGGTAGTTGCTTTTTGGTCGTGTGATCTCCACCCTACTAATTTTTACACCTATTGTTAGGTATTTTTAAAATAAATGTATGGGAAGAAAAATTTATTAGCTCAGGTCTTTCTCAGTCTTATTTGCTCAATTTACAGGCACGTCCATTTGGCTTATAAGCCAAATTCCTAAATTTTGGAACAATTCTTGGTATATTGTGTTGCATTTTAGGTTTTTGCAAAGATAGGTGCTCCACATCCCCTCCCATTACCTTGTTGAATGAGACAGTGTTCTTGCCTTTTCCTTCTTGAAAATAATACCCTTCCCTTTCAGTGCAGATTGGTTTATGTCACTTTAATTCATTTAATGTAGTTTTTAATAATTTATGGTTACTGAGCTATTACACTAAAAAGTGATTACTTCAAATGACATTGCTCTGTAAAACTGTTACAGAGGGAATGAGTTCAGTGGAGGAATCCATATATTATTATCACTCCAATTTTAGTTGAATAATGTAATAATTATTTGAATTAAATGGTTTATTAGGTACAGAATACATTATATTAAATCACAACAAACAATCCAGGCTGTGGACTGCAAGCTGGGTTGAACTCCCAGGAGATAAATATGTCTCTTGTACCATACTGCCTCTCTGTATGGAAGAAGCTAGTATGAACAACAGATTTCAATTGTCTCTGAGAACAAATGTGTGAGACTGTATTCCTTCTCCTTTACACTAAATTCAGAATGATACATGTAATAAAACCTAAGTATCAGACTCTTTCCTGATTTAGACACTGCATTTCCATTGACTCAATAGTCTATAATGGAAGGTAAGTTGGGACAAAGTTCTTTTTAATGGCTTTTAATAAAATAAATGATCATTATTCAATAATCTTGAAAATAGTTCAAGCCCTTTCCAAGAATCTGAACAGAAGACAGCTACGAACCGTTGGTCACAGTCATGGCCCGGACATCCAGTAACTAAATTAGAGAAGGGATTTCCCAGCATCTTTCAAGGGTATGAAATAAACTGAAAAAAAAAAATAGTGCTACTTTCAGGAGTCTTCCTCACCTTCAATCATTTTGTAGGCAAACTAGTCAAAGAAGACTTCAAGCTCTTCCAGCTAAAACCGGTTCACCAAATGAGAAATGCATAGGATTTTTGTTTGTTTTTTTAACAATGTTAGGCTATACGTAAGAAACTTGTTTCTTTTTCTCCACTTGGGTAACTGTTAAGTCCACACCAGAAAAGTTCATTTTGGTCAGCTGGCTGTTGAATTGAGTTTTACTACCTATTTGCCTATGGATTTGGGGGTTTTCTATTATCAATTCTTATTGTTTCTATTTTTATTATATCATTTTGGATTTTCTATTATTTCTGTTAGTGATTTGCTATTCCTTGTGGATTGTGAAAACCTATTGGAAAAGAGCAGGCTAAAGAAACAAACAGAAAATTAATGACTCCCTTCAAAATTTGAGATTCTTCCTGTAAGATCTAGGCTCTGTTTGAAATATAATCCTGGAATACTTCAGTTTGTTTGGATTTGTCTGGTTTTCTTGACTCAGCTTACTTTTAAGGCTTGATTTATGGAAAACGAAATTGGGCTGTTGTTATGGTTGCTTGCCTCCTTCTGGCAGTTGCAATGGTTAGCTGCCCTTATGATTCATAATGGTTTCCCATCTGCTGCTTGCTTCTGTTCAAGATGCTGTGCATTTTTAATCTTTAAATTTTTAGGTCTGGGTTAGTTTGGGGATACATAGCCCCCTCAGAGAGACTCCTAAAGACAAGATTCTCCTACTGCCATTTCTTCCAGATGTAGGTTGCCATTCTGTGAAAACAAGCGTCTATAGTGCATGGAAGGGGGGGCGATATGTACACTAAAATTCTTTCTGAAGGGGAAAATTTAAATTCTGTTGTCAGTACTGACCCACTGTGGATCCATTTCTGTCTTCAAGAAGTGTATTTGCAGAGTGGACGGCATCTCTTCCTCTGGCTAGATTAGTTACCTTTAACGCTTTCTTAAAGTAATAAACTGGCATCAAAACTGCAAGTACTGGAAGCAGATATGGTATCCAGGCAAAGTAAAATGTTCATGTCATTTATTTAGACCATTCTTGAAAGTAGCTACAGGTCTTATCCTTCTATTTTTGGGGTGTTCAGTCTGAGTCTTTTAAAGATTTACAAAGAGAAGAAAATGTTCTTCCACTATAAGATATCTGCAATTGCACAAATTTTAAAAATCTTGGCTGAAAATATTCATTTATTTGTAAGATCTCTACCACTTGATGTAACGGAGAAATGCAGCTGTTTCTCTATAATTCCATTCAGTTAACAATTAAGAAAATGACAGGTTATTCTTGAATCCACTTCCTCCATTCAGGATGAGGGCTTGCATATAAATATATATACACACACACATATTTATATGTATACACACACAAACACACACACACAGTCTTAGTTCATGCCCCAAAGACATAAATAACTCCCAAGGAATCATAACAGCCTTTCCTGCCTTTGCAGGAAATCACCTTAAATCATGTACACAAGGCTTCAAAGCACCTTCATAGGTGAGTGGCAACACATAATTTAATTCAGGGGAAAAAAGAAAAGCTGCAAACCCAGTTCACTTCTCGACTAAACAGTTAATATTGGAAATGAACCATGCCACCATGGGCTGCTGCCGCTGAGGAATGACATTATCAAATATTTGTGCCTAAAATTTGCTACTAGGTTTATTTGATTGCTCTACCTACAGCACAAACACAAGTTTGTTTGGCTCAGTTCTGATCTCAGTTTCATGCTAGTTTTGCTGAGATCATAATTTATTTCATTACGAAATCATTTATGGTTATGTGATTTAGCACAGTTTCTTCTCCTATGAGAGCCAACAGGTAACAATAATAGAGAGCCTAGACATCTTACTCAGACAGTTCAGCACCTCAAGATGCAGCTTGAGTGGCTGAAGGCTTTGCAGTGTAAGTTGGATGCATTCATAGGTTCTCTTTTTGACTAATAACTTGAACTTTGGTAGTGGTGGATGCCCATTCACTATGTGGTATATGCACACAAAGTGTGCAGCAGACTCCCTGTAGCAGGTTGCCTGAAGGGCTCAGAGGGACTTGGGATGCGGCAGAGTTGGGGCGGCCCTGGCCTACCATCATGGGCACTTGTCTGGGCTGTTGCGGCTGCATCATACTAATGGAGATGTGGGAGCATAACTCCCAGCCGCTAGTGGTAACTTACTCGTGGAACCCAACATCATTCATTGTAGCATCTCTTCTGAAAATGTCTTCGCCAGCTTTCATAAACTTGAATAACTAGTTTTACTGTTTAGATTTTCAGTATTTAAGTTTTAATCAAGACTATAAAGCAGATAGCTTTGAGCTGTATTTACATCTTCTCATCCTGATAGGAGAGTCCTGAGGTGCAATTCAGATTCTCTGTCCATATTTCATCTTCTGTCAAGGGTCTAGAGACCATTCAACAGCTAGAGATGGGCAGGAGGATGCTCTAGCTCTTCTCTTCAAATATCTTCTCTTTCTTTACTTTTTCATGGGGATTGGGACTAGAGAAGAGGAAGGGAAGGGGCAGGGTTTCTACTTCCAGCGCTGCTTTAACCTAGTTTAACACATGCAAGTTGCAGCCTCCAGGGTGACTCAAGGAAGACTTAGCAAGATTTTGGGACTCGTGGAATTATTTAAATAATCTTTGGATTTTTTAGTATTTTCTTCTATGGCTCAAGAAATGCATGCTCTGGGCAAATTCTGCCATTCTGAAAGCTTAAATCCATGCCACATATCAGAGTATAAAAAGCTTTTAAATATATGCATGTTTTTGCTATGTTTTTTAAAAATATTGTCACAGAGTAACAATTTAATCTTTATAGTTAAGCCATGCGTGAAATCTGAATGTGTCCCTACCTGATGCCCTACTTGTATTGCAAAATGGATGTTCGGTAAAAAGCATAGAAATATTTTGAGGATATTTTTCTATAAAAAAGAGGTCTTAATGTATTGCTGCAACCTCCTAACGTGAATTCCTCCCTACAAGTTTCCGTCTGCTTCTAAAATATTTTTATGATCTTCCTGAGACTAATAGTAAATCAGAGTTGACAATCTACTTAAGAACTTACTGTAAAATATTATTAGTTTATTAGATGGCTGTCTATGTTTTAAAACTAATTAAGAAAAAGAAGAATTGCTTTTAAAGCTTCCAAGTTTGATGATTTGGAGCAGATCCTCAGCTTACTGTAACTCAATTGATCTCAGTACAGCCAAGGATCTGCACTCTTTCATTCAATCAAATTTTTTGCCAACCCGTTTCTTAACTCATGAAATTCTTCAGGTTCTCAATCATGGCTGTATCTTCTCCTGTCTGTAATCTGAATAAGATGAAGAGCTTGTTTGCTTCCTTGGTAATGGTGTATCGGGCACACTGCACAGTGATAACAAGCACCCTTTTAAAAACAGCTTCATTATGCTCCCTTCAGGTACTGGCAAGGGCTGGAGGCGAGATAGTGGGTGAGATGGATCATTGAGCTGATCAGATATGGCAATTCCTGTGTTTTCTGCGTTCTCAAGGACAACAAGATTTTAACCAAGCATAAACATTTTACAGCTGCCTCATAGAAATCAGTTTTATTTGTTTAGGGGTTAGGGAAGAAGGTAAGTTTCCCAAAGGTTGTGGGAAAAGTCTATAGCACGGATGCATAAAATGATGATGGATTTATATTTAGCTGACAGTCTGTAGCAGACAGTTCATCGAGGAGCAGAACTTCAGAGTCTTTTATTACTTTGTAAAAATAAACAAGTAAATGTGTTGCTTCTCGTTTTCACAGGGGTTGCCATTTTAGAGAGGAACGAGCTGTATAGGACTTTTTCCTCAGGAATATAAAAACCTTTTCTATTTATTTCTGCCGAAGGATGGGGGACCTGAAAATGGCAAAGACAGATATAATACCTTATAAGAATAGGTAAATGTCTGACAAATAAAAATGCTCGTGTTCTTACATTTTTTTTTAAAAACTGGATATGCGCAACATATTTGAGGTAATGTCCTGGTTTCAGCTGAGTTAGAGTTACTTTACTTCCTAGTAGCTAGCATAGTGCTGTGTTTTGGATTTAGCATGAGAAGAATGCTGATAACACACTGATGTTTTAGTTGTTGCTAAGTAATGCTTAGACTAGTCAAGGACTTTCTTTTTCAGCTTCCCATGCTCTGCCAGGGGCACAAGAAGTTGGGAGGGGGCACAGCCCAAGATAGTTGATCCAAATCGACCAAAGGGCTATTCCATACCATATGACGTCATGCTCAGTATATAAACCGAGGGGAGTTAGCCGGGGGGCAGCGATCGCTGCTCGGGGACTGGCTGGGTGTCGGTCGGCGGGTGGTGAGCGGTTGCATCACTTGTTTTCTTTTCCCTGGGTTTTGTTTGTCTCTCTCGTTCTCCTTTTCATTACAATTATTATTATTATTATTATTATCATTATTATTATTACTATTATTATTATTTTATTTCAATTATTAAACTGTTCTTATCTCAACCCGTGGGTTTTCTTACTCTTGCCCTTCCGATTCTCTCCCCCATCCCACCGGGGAGGGGGAGGGTGAGCGAGCGGCTGCGTGGTGCTTAGTTGCCGAGTGGGGCTAAACCACGACAGGTAACAACATTTAATTAGAAGAATTACTGGAAGAAAGTGTTTTGCTTTGGTATTCAGAAGAAATTATAACTGAAGGATAAATTAAATTGTGGCATCTAATAAGGAGAGAAGTACCTAAAAATTGTTCAACGTCAGGGGAAATAAGATACCTAACTCCATTAGACACTTTCATAAATCCGCACAGTCACCTATAATCATCTTAAAAGCTTAAATATTCTTTGCAAATTTGGCTTCCAGACTGCAACTCATAAAAATACCCCAGCTGGGGGTAGCCCCATAGCACATACTTAAAGTGAGCTCTTCAGGACAGTGATTTCCTTAGTCATGTGTGTTCCCATTTCCCAGCCTTAAGAAGAACCTGTGACAACGATTTCAGTAAGAAAATCTTTTATTTTCATGTCTGAAAGCTTTGTGAGCCTTGGTGAACTAGTGCTAATGAAACATGCATAAGGAAACACAGAGATGTTTTGATTTTTTTTTTCCCCTCTAATGCTGTTTTGGAGTGTCCTTACAAAACTCATTGCTCTAGCTGTGATCTCTTCTCCCCAGAAAGCAGCTCACTATAAAATGAGAAGGCAGAAACAAGAATCTGTTGATGGATTAAACTATAAATACAAGCGATAGCAACACTTTTTAACAAAAAGCCTGTTAACTACCCTTTAAATCTAATCTTGGCACTTGTAGAGTCAGAAATTCAGAGAGAAGAGTATTCAGAGCTGGAGGGGACACAGAAACAAAATAGCTGTGACAGAGCCCTGATGCGGGTAGGTGTGACCGGGAGGCGAGGAGCCCACCAGCACTCAGGATGGCTGAGCCCCGGAGAGGAGAGCATCCCTCCGCCAGCCCATGGAATGGGCCACAAGCACCACCAAGGGCCCCTCCAACAACTTTGGCTGAAAAGCTGCAACGTTGATGGCAAAAGCAGATTTTTTTAGATGCACATGGATTTGAATTTCTTATGTAACGTGCCCACGGTCTGTTATTTCTAAGAGACTCTGAAAGAAAAGTGAGCGACTTCCTCGGGTTTCCAATGCTGTTCGCATCCCTCTGGGCTGTTTGAAGTGCTTGATTGAGATCATATGGTGTGCTCACAGATGTGGTATATTTATTCAGCAGAGTGCATGCATTTAAAGTCAATTTGTGTGCATGCCAGTGTGTATAAATATATGCAAAGATAGCTCAAATTATAGAAATATATTTATATAAAATTAGACCACTCTATTTTCCCGAGGACAAATGCCTCATTTTGACATATTATGCTGAGGTACCTCTGTTGTGACATAGTGTTAGCCTTCATGTCACTGTTGCTTATCCTCTTTCGCATTCAGTTTGCCTTCCACCTAGACTGGAAGGAAGTACTCAGTTTCTGGTACCACATAGCCTAGACATTTGTGACATTTTATATCTGCTACTTTATTTTCAAATTTCCTGGAAGTTGTTTCAACTTCTGAATTTCACTGTTGTCACCACTTCTATTCTGTCAAATAAAATGCATTGAATATGTCTGTTTGTGATCATACGTTAATGTTTTGTGGAGGACATTGTTTCCGTGTCCCTTGTAGCATTTCAATGTTTCATATCACACATTTTCAGCTGGCCTCTGTGGGTGTGCAATGAACGGAAAGAAAAAAAAAAAATCCAAAATTAAAGTCCAGCGTCTCAGGCTTTGTTAATGCTTCCAAAGGAACAATGATAAAATGAAGGTGTTCATATGACCTGGTTTTGACAGGTGGCAGCATCTCACCTGCAAGCTCATTGTGTTTCCCATCTGGCATGAAGTGGTAATGACAGTCTATAAATAAGTATTAAACTATTTTTGTCTTAACAGGTTATTTGTTTTCCATTTCACTAAAGGTTGCTTGAGTGCTGATGCTTGCCTGATGAGAAGAGTTTGCAGCGGTGGTGCTGATAGATGTCCTTTAGCAGGAGGTGCATAGCTCTGAATACATTACGTGGATGTATGCAGACATTTACTGTGAGGTTCAGAAGCGGGAACTACAGCTTCTGCTCTGCTCTGCACAGGCTCTGCTGATTGTGGTACCCTTGGTGGCCTTGTGCACAGGTTTACATAGGCAGACGTCTTTTGCTTTTTTCCCAGCCGCAGCTCAAGCTTTCCCTGGAAGCCCGTTGGAGCGGTACAACATACCTTTGGCAAAAGCGACTACGTGCTCTCCAGGGATCCGTGCCATGGTGCATGGTGCCTTTCCTGTGTCCAGCAGACAGGAGTCCTTATCAGGGACTGGTGTTACTCATACATACCTTAAGTCAGTCTTGCAGGGATGGGGTTTTTTTAATACTTCACAAGTGTTTCCGTTACAAAATAGAAACAATTCAGGAAAACTGTTAGCGAGATTAAATTATGCCTGGGCCCTAGAAAGTTCTCCAGTGACTTCCATATTGTGTCATATCATAGCTAGTTACCATTAGGTAAGAATCCTTCTCTTCACATACTCTTTTGGTGAAAGTGTCTACACTTCCATAAAGTGACTTCTAGTCAAAGCTGCCATTTAAGCTTTCTCAGTAATAAAGGGTCCAAGCACCATCTTAGCTGCCTTCAAAAGCCCCAGAGCCCACTATTTCAGCTGTCTCTGCAAAACTTTGCCTGCAATACAAGTGTCACTATATGAACTGGATGTGAATCCTTAATACCTAATTGAGATGTTATTTAAATGAGTTCCCACATCTCTTCGTTCCAATTTAATTAAAATCAATAAGGATATTGATTAAAAGACCATAATACAATTTTTTTTTTTAATATGACTATAGATGAAGACTGTATTTGTCACAATAATCTCTTTAGAGTAAAGCATTGTTGTTGCAAATAAAGACAGTTACTTGTTAATATCAAACTTGGAATTAGTTCTGATTGTGCATTGTAGGGCATTCTTTTTATTATTTGATTGAAGGTCTCCTATTTCTAGATTGCTTTTATTACTGTGAAGTCATGAAGCTGTTTGTTTTTTTTCAAACTGCATTTCTTTCACCCTTGACAAAATTTCTAAATATGAGTGAGAAAACTCTCTCTTCCTCATAGGGAGGAATACAAGGTAAAGAGACATATTTTTGCAGCTTGTTCTGAGAGACAGAAAATTGTCATTAAATGGTAAATTCTGACCTTGCACGTGGGAAGTCATGGACAGGATCTGGGCTTTGGGAGATATTCAGCATGTGCCTGGTGACAGCCAGGCCCTTTGAGATATGTGTCCCAAATCCTTACTTGCTTTGGATATAATTGCACTAGCTGTAGATGTGAAATCAGATTTGTTTCTTCTCATTTGTGATGAAAGGCGGTCACTTCAGGTTCCCTGTCACAGTAGGGACTTTTCTAATTGCTAATAGGTCTCACTTTCCTGAAACAAGGGAGCCAACAAAAGGATTTTTTACTATAAACAACCAGAATATTCAGCCAGTTGTGGTTTACATTCCAGATGTCTATACTCTTTTGTTGGTTTTAATATTAATGCGCTTCTGTATTTCACTGGAATTACAGTTTGTTGGGATTTGCACTGTTGCAGAATCTCAAGGGCACAAAGGCTGTTAGCATGTGTTGAGTAGTTTTTCTTGATTATTTCCTAACTGGTGTTGGGAGCAAGACCCTGCTTCTAGTCAGCAAACAGGCAATGCATTCAGAGAAACCTTTCCCAGTCCTTTTCTGGGTTATCGCCATTCTTCCAAGGCAGCACAATTACACATTAGAATAATAATAGACCCCAAACAGGTAATGAGGGAGAGATTACTCTCCTTTCCTCCCACCCCAGGTCATAAAACTGATGTCTCCATAGGAAATGTATATGAATGTTTCTGATGTCTCTATTTTGAAATGCACAGAATCGTCTTTGAACTTTTTCTTTTTTTCCCCTCCTATCTCTTCCCATCTGCCACTGCTCACCACAGTGTCAGAATCAGATGCTCCACTTGAATCCTACTCTGGGGGGTCTCGCCTGTCCCATCAATTTCCTCCTCTCCTGCCTATTTTGGAGGCTCTTACCTTTCTCTCAGCTTGTAACTGTGCACTGCCTAAAAGCATGCTTTTGTGGTATCTTACGTTAACAAAACTTCTCCAGCTCCCACCTGATTCTCAGGTTACTTTTTTCCTCTTTCGTTTCCTTTCCTTCATCTCCAAAACCCCTGTGATGCACAGACTTCCCCGTCATCTCTCTCCTCGGAGTCTTTCTTGTCTGCCTTCTGCCCTTTCCCTACCTCAGAAGTGGCACGAAGCGAGGCTCCTAATGAGCTACTCCTTGATCAATTTAAGGTGCATGCCTCCAGCTTATTCTTCTTGATTTCACTGCTGCCTTTGACAAAGATAATCACTCTCACCTCCTCTGCTTTCTCTCTTCTCCTGCCTTTTGTGATTATATGATATCCTGATGATGTGTTGTTGACTGGTCACCTACAAATCTGAAGCAGCAAGTAGTCCAAAGGACAAATAGTTCTGACACCTGCACATGAAAAACTATTTCTGTGATCTGTTAAGAGAATACTTAAAATCCTTTCTATATTCAGCTGAAGTTCTGTTTGCAAATGCTTCTGAATTGAAAATAATTACAAAAGAGATTCTGATATTCTTTCTGTGAATCGTACAATAGCTCCAGATTGCTCCAGTGAGAATTTTCATTGAAATCAATGAGACTATTCCTGCAGTAAACAATGAAAAATATTGGAATAGGGTCAAAATAAAAATTCTATGAATTCTTGACTATTGCTCAATCAGAAGTTTCACATAAGGGATTACCACTGCAGGATTTGAGAATGTTTTTCCCTTTTGGTGTTCAGAACCACAGATACTGGAAGCAGCATGACTGGGGAATGCTAATTCTTAATTGGTTGAACTGCGACTCTTAGCTGATTCTTCTTTCCCTTCTTCGGGTTGTAAGAAAGGGCTATTGTCTTTCTTATTTTAGATAGTCAACTCTTCCAGGTAGGGAATTTATCTCACTTGATATTCATAAAGTTTCATTCAAGTGGAGAGTTCTGTATTAGTAATAGGTGATTATCATTAAGAAGTTCATTATGTGCAGGCAGAGTACAATTGGGTATACCATTTTCATGAAGAGTACCATAAGGGTATTTATCACCATTCAAAAGCTATCACTTCTGTACTTGAATTAATGGGAAGCTTGCAGTGCTGAAGGTTATGCAAAACAAACAGGCAGAGTAGATAATAAGGTTATAATAATATTTTGGGGATTTACATTGTTTAAAATGAAAGCATGACTTCAAATGCCTATAGAGGTGACACAATTACATACCTGTTAAAATTTATAGAATCAAGAATTCTCTACAGTCTGCTGATTATTAAGCCTGGGTAGCATTTGTGTCTGCAAGATATGACACTCATACTATTTGAAGTGTGTATCATAACCCTCCGATTTAATATAATGATCATACAAGTTAGAGCTTGCAGCATATCTCATCTAGAGTAAACTACAAGACCAGAAAAGCCCGAAGTACACATATTTGTGCATTGCAGTTTATGTGAAATTCAGAGTCAGTCTTCCTTCAAGGTTTAATCTAGTCCCGTTATTTCCCTCAAGGTTTTTCCATTCTCTTCCAGCTTTATTAGGTTTAGAAAGATCTCTATGGTTGTATCTCTTTTTTAAGTGAATTAAACCCCTCTTCAGGTAACCCTAAGGTATCAATAAAACACATTTTACATATTTTCCTTTAAAACTTCATTTAGACTAAACACATTTTAATTTGGCTCCATCCTTTTGGAGGATATAACTAACACTCAGGTAAGGGTCATGAAATGCACAAGTTTTGTACCAAAAGTCTACCTGGATAAAAATTAACACTCTGCAGTTTTCACAGTGTCCAGGTAAGGGACTGTATGTATAGGGGTGTATTTGTATGTAGGTAGGTATGTATGTTTGAGTGTGTGTTCACTTTTCAAAGTGCAGTCAAAGGATTAAGTTTTTCACCCTCTGAGGGTGCTTGAGGAAACCCAGTCATGAAATAATGAAGTGAAGCATATTACTTATTGAATGTGTTTCATCTCAGTCTTGTGAGAAAGTCTACATGTCATACAAAATCATTAGTCACTGCTGAAAATTTGGCTGAAGCTCAGTTAAAAGATGAGCAGAACTTGCCCAAAAATTTTGTGACTGCAGCTCTGCGCCATTTGCGGTGATTCCTGCCCACACAAAGTGAGTAAATAATACTCTTAAAACAATTCCAGCTCGTGAAAGTGCAGAATTCTGATTTTCATTTGATTTCCTTAACAGCATAATAAGTTAACTCATAGGAAGAAAATAATGAGTGATCAGAATTTCATTCTTCATCTGAGTTTTTTTAGGACCTTGAAATTCTTTTTTAATTTATTTTGCAAGCACACTGAGCAGCTTTGTCAAGAAATCTATATCAAGCCTATAACATGCTATTGTTATCTGGAAAGAAACCATTGCTATTTCAGTTACTCCTTCCCCAGTAAAATATCTTACCGAGAGAACTTCTTCATCCTTACTAATCTGGAAACAAACAGAAGAAAAAACAGTTGTGTTTAGCCACAACTATGGTATCAATGGTAGTGTTCTCAACTTGTGTACACATTCAAAACTGTGTTGGTTTCTATCAAATCACAGTAAATTGCATCACTGAAGAAATTTCCTTGCCTTTGTCATAACGGTGGTACTGTCGTTTTTTTAGTCTTCTGTCACTGGTGAGCAGGGTATCATACCTGCTCCTCCCTTTTTCCCCAGAATCCAAAAGTGTCTCTTTTTTTCTTCTGTGCCATTTTTGTATGCTTGTTTCATACACAGTCACTAAATAATGATAAATTCAATTAAAATTAAGTAGCCAGATTTAATCTGTATTCTTTTCCTGCTTGTTAAGGATTTATTTATTTATTCATTCATTGAGAAAGATGCTCTGCAACAGGATATATTTGACAAAACATAACTCACGGTATTCATTGTCAACTCTGATTACTACTTTGTTTTTATTTAAGGGAACCACGCAAAGGAAAAAGAGAAGAAATCTTTCCTCAATGACTATAATAATTATGTAGACAGCCTGCCTGAGTTTTTATATGAAGATTTACTGATATATTATTTGATTATATCTCTGAACCTCTCATTTTTGATCATCCAATAAAACTACCCAGCTCTCATGTTTTTCATTTTTATTTGGAGTACAAAGAGTAGGTCAGACGCAACTATTCTATCATGGTTTCTCTACCCACCTATTCACAGTTATGCTAAGCCTGTTCCAGTACTGCAATATGATAAAATGATATTTCTCTCTCTTGCTTGATTCATTCTTTCATGGAAGATTTATGTACATATTAAATTTTGTGTTACTTTTTAATACTGAAGAAATGAATACATCCTATTCTCTGTAAAAATGTGCTTCATATTTGGGGCACTGAAGAAAAAGGTAGTTAAGGCCGGGGGTGGTTTTTAGTTCCGGTGGCAGTTCATTGCACAGCTTTGGAGATGCCCCAGAGAAGATTCATGTCTTGCTTGGATGAGTATATTTTCAGTGAATAGTTGCACCGTGACCACGAAACAAAGTTATGAACTATAGTTCCTTACTTTGGAGAGTTAGTAACCATCACCTCCTTGCTTTTACCAAGATGTCAGTGGTAAACCACAATTTGGAAAGCAGCATACAGCTTTGCTTTGATATTTTAATACTCCTAGGCTTCGAGGCTGAATCCAAGGGAAGAGGAATCTACAAGACCAGCAGACTCTGAAATCTGGTCCTCTGTCGCCCTGGCAGCATTTCAGAAAGCTGTTACAGAACCTTGCTCTTCTGACACCTTAAAACTTCCTTCAGCTTTTCAGCCTGAACATCTTAGTAGACAGTTTATGCCAAATTCTTCTTTTGCCAACACTGCCTTTTGCAGTTAGTTAGCCTCATTCTTTGTATTTACCCACAGGTATTCATAGACAAGAGTTATAGATGGTCACAGGCTTTGAGAGGGTGGGCTGAACAAGCTGGGTTCTTCTGGTTTTCCTTTATAAGATGGACTTCCCATCCTCCTAATCATCTTGGCACCTGCCTCAGGTTGTGTTTGTCCTTCCTAGACTTGAGGAACCAGAAGTCTGTATACTTTAGCTGAAGACTTAACATCAGTGCCTTCTGCAATGAGACAAACTTTCCCTGTCACTACTGGAAATAATGGCCAAGTCTCTACTGAGAAATGAAACAGTCCAGACTCAGCCTCTTTCCCTCAACACAAATATCAGGGTAGAGCTCATGTCCACTCTTCTCTAGGATGGGATTAATTTCTCAATATTGCCTATGGGAATAGACCCTGGCCTGCACTGCTCTGCAGAGATTTCTCTGGGCATTACAAGAGATGGTGCTAGCTCACAGGCCAAAGCTGAGCCACCGGGTGTGCGAGGTTAAATGGCATGGACACCACACCAGCTCAGGCTCTGCTCCTGTTCAGCTAACTAGCATAGACACAGCCGCTGTGGCTGCAGACACATTAAGGTGTCTGCTGCTGCTTCACACTGGAAGTTCACAGCCATCCTGTGACTGAGACTTACATGTTGATCTCTGTCTTCCTCTGTTGATGAACTCCTGGCTGATACTTTGATTAGTTCCTGAGTGTATGAATTTACAATTCATAGTGAATTTCATCCCATTTTAGTACTCGTGCTTTTGAAGTAAATTAGTTTTTCTGGATGGTATCTCTACTCCTCTCCTCTACTGATAGTACCTTCCAACTTCATGTCCTCAGCAAGTTTTAGGAGCCCACTCCGATGTTTTCTGCCAAAGTTGTTAATGAAAATAGTAGATTAAACTGATCTTGAGATCCTCTTTGAGGGACTGTGCTGGTAATCTTCTATAGCTCCTATAAATATAAATGTTGACCTTTTTTCTTTAGGTTCTTCAGCCATCTTGCAGTTCCTGCCTTTCTATTTCCCACCAGTTTGCCATATGGCACTATGCTCAATAGTTTTATGAAGACTAAATACATTGAATTTAGGGCCTTACATTTTCTAGAAAATCTCTTTTTTAAGACTCTGTTTTTACACCTGTAAAACAGGGCCAGGACAGCACAACTGCAGAGTCAGGGTCTTTTGCTTCTTACATTTTCTTTTCCACCAAACCAGCTTCTTCCTTCTCTTCCTCTACCTTATGACCTCTACAAAAAATTTAGTAATAAATTGTTTTAATTTTAAAATTCTGTGTATTTTACCTGAGCCAAAGATATTTTGGCTAACATTATTGTTGGCAGAAATTATACATTTACGTATAAGTTAACCTGGTGACTGTCACTGTGAAATATTGTACAGTGTCACATAAATAAATGTATTCTTAGAAACAGGAAAGGAGATACTTCTGGTTTGCTAATGGGAAACTGAGGCATAAAGCTGTTAAAAGCTATTTTAATTTGTTAATACAGAAATTGTTTCAAATCTCTTCTAAGAGTATGGTCTTCTCAACAAGAATGATGCTAAGTGTACAAATAAAATTGGTCAATGATGCTCACTCTTCAAGCCTTGAATGTTGAAGACTCACAGTGTCATACGCTGTAGCTCAGGAATTAGGAGGGTTACCAAACAAATACTCTTAAATACAGTTTGCAAATTAAATTGTTTGTACAATTTTCAAAAGGATAAAAAAATATGCAAAGCCTGATGGGTAATTCACAACAAATTATTTGCTTGGCTGACCTTGAGAACAAATCCTCTTAGAAGGAGGGAGTTAAGACTGTTTCACAGCTGTTTGTTTTTTGCCATTTCTTATAAAGTTGCCAACATGAAGATGATATTTTGACTATTGCTAGGAGCTGGTATACGACCACCACTAATTTTTCACAGATAAGAGAGTTCGCAAGGTAATAATTTACAGTCATTTCCAACTGATTTCTTGAAAATCTTTAGTGGTTTTGAGCTTATCTAAATCACTGTGCCTTTATTCTTATACTAGTTTCTAACCCACCTACATTTCTCACCCCTTCCCTCTTTGAAGTCGGGAAATTGGGAAAACTTAATGAAACTTATAATTTGCAATTTGTGCATATAGTTTCCTGTATGCCCTTTCTCAGCTGTCATTTCATTTGCCTTCTTCATAGCACTATTTCTTATCTTAAAATGAAATTAATTTACTCCTTCATCTCTTTTTATCAATCTTGGTTTTTCCTTTTCTTAGATAATTTCTTCTTCTCTGTCTCCGTTTATTCAATGAAATTGCAAGTCTCTTCACCAATGTACTTTTTTCTCTGAGCATTTGAAAAAGTTCTTAGCCTTGGCACTTGTGTGCTCCATTATAATTATCTGTCATTTGGTATACCATGCCATGGGTTTATATTTCTTTGAGTTTTTATTTTTATTTCCCTGCTGCTTTGTTTGAAGTTGTACAATTAGGGGTCACTAGAAATGTCTAATTCTTACCAGTCTTTGGGTTTATCTTTGTTGCTCTAAACAGGCTTACAGACTGATTAAGAGTCCCAAAGCAGTATATTGAGATACGGGAAATACTTGAAATTCCTCATTAACATTTGCTGGGTTTTGTTAAATGAAAAGTAATTATGAGTTCCATTGTGTCATGCAGGTAGTCATTAGTGTTGAGTATGTCTTTGGGAAATGAGATAGCAGATCAGAGCAAAGTATTAAGCTGTCTATATCTATTTGGATACAATAACTATAATGACATCCAAGAGACCTGAATGGTTCATGGTGCAAGCAGTTTTCTATTATTTTTTCCCTTCTAATTTTTAGAATATACGATCATTGTGATTATATAAATGTAGCAAGTACACTGTTGTGTTTCTTTGCAATGGAGATTTTGTATAAATTGCCCTATTCCAAATAATGGAATAATAAACATTAATAATGGTGACCTTAATGCAATTTTAAATTGTGCTGATATTTTTCTTTAACTTTTACAGAAGATGAATGTTGTGCTGTGGTCCCAGTCTCTCTGAGACTGAGGAATCCTTTGGACCATGCCCTAGTTCTCCCATGGGCCCTGGCCTCACTTCACCTGGAGGCAGGCACAGGAGGAGAAGGAGCGTGCTTGACGCTCACTCACAAGCCTCGGTTCAGTCTGTAATAGAATAATAGAATAGTTTGGGTTGGAAGGGACCTTTAAAGGTCATGTAGTCCACCCCCCCTGCAATGAGCAAGGACATCTTCAATTTGATCAGGTTGCTCAGAGCTGCGTCCAGCCTGACCTTGAATGTTACCAGGGATGGGGCCTCCACTACCTCTCTGGGCAACCTGTTCCAGTGCTTCACCACCCTCATTGTAAAAAACTTCTTCCTTACGTCTGGTTTGAATCTACCCTCTTTTAGTTTAAAACCATCACCCCTTGTCCTATCACAACAGGCCCTACTAAAAAGTTTGCCCCCATCTTTCCTACAGGCCCCCTTTAAGTACTGAAAGGCCGCAATAAGGTCTCCCCACAGCCTTCTCTTCTCCAGGCTAAACAACCCCAGCTCTCTCAGCCTTTCCTCATAGGAGAGGTGTTCCATCCCTCNCAGCCCAGGATACAGTTGGCTTTCTGGGCTGTGAGCGCACATTGCCAGCTCATGTCCAGCTTTTCATCCACCAGTACCCCCAAGTCCTTCTCTGCAGGACTGCTCTCAATCCACTCATCCCCCAGTCTGTATTCATACTGGGGGTTGCCCCAACCCAGGTGCAGGATCTTGTACTTGGCCTTGTTGAACCTCATGAGGTTCACACAGGCCCCCTTCTCAAGCTTGTCCAGGCCCCTCTGGATGGCATCCCGTCCCTCAGGTGTGTCAATGGCACTACTCAGCTTGGTGTCATCTGCAAACTTGCTGAGGATGCACTTGATCCTACTGTCTATGTCATTGATGAAGATACTTAAACAATACTGGTCCCAATATGGACCCCTGAGGGACACCACTTGTCACCAACCTCCATCTGGTCATTGAGCTGTTGACCACTACTCTCTGGATGTGACCATCTAGCCAATTTGTTATCCACTGAACAGTCCACCCATCAAATCCATATCTCCCCAATTTAGAGAGAAGGATGTTGTGGGGGACCGTGTAAAGGCCTTACAGAAGTCCAGATAGACGACATCTCTTCCCTTGTCCACTGATGTAGTCACCCCATCATAGAAGGCCACTAGGTTGGTCAGGCAGGACTTGCCATGCTGGCTGTCTCAAATCACCTGCCTGTCCTCCATGTACCTTAGCATAGCTTCTAGGAGGATCTGTTCCATGATCTTCCCAGGCACACAGGTGAGGCTGACAGGTCGGTAGTTCCCAGGGTCCTCCTTTCTACCCTTTTTAAAAATGGGCACAATGTTTTCCTTCTTCCAGTCATGGGGGACTTCACCTGATTGGTATGACTTTTCAAATATTATGGAGGGTGGCTTGGCAACTACATCAGCCAATTCTCTCAGGACTCTGGGGTGCATCTTGTCAGGTCCCATAGACTCATGTATGTTCAGGTTCCTCAGGTGGTCATGAACCATATCTTCTCTTACAGTGGGAGGGACTTTGCTCCCCCAGTCCCTGTCTTGCGGCCCATCCGCTCAAGAGGTGTGGGAAGAAAGGTTGCCAGTAAAGACTGAGGCAAAAAAGTTGTTGAGTACCTCAGCCTTCTCTTCATCCATTGTGACCAGTTTGCTAGTCTTGTTCATCAAGGGGAGGGTATGCTTTCTTTGACCTTCCTTTTCTGGCTGACACACCTGTAGAAGCCCTTGTTATTATTCTCTACATTCCTTGCCAAGTTTGGCTCCAGCCACGAGCTGAAGCATTTTAATAGCTTAAAACTGGACCAAATGAAGAGATCTTGAGAGAGTTTGAAGTAGCATAAGAATTTAAGCCACAGAACCTCTAATATGGGTCTCTTCTCATGACATTCTACAACCCTGCCCCCTGCTTATCTGGACAGCCAATACAATTTCGTTAAGCAAAATCAATCTAAGCAATACCACATCTACAAATTTTGTTAGAGATTATTTATTAATTTAGAAAAACCCCTCAAATGTCAGTTATTTCTATTTTTCCCCCAAATTTCAGCATTGCGTTATTAACTGAGTTTATATATGATCATTTTTCACTCCTCCGCCCTTATTTTCTAATGGGCCACAAAGCTTGTATTCATATCACTTCTTTTGTCATGCCAATATATGCAAAACATTTCCCTCATTATTATTTTCAAACAAAAATAGACATGCAGAGGTAGTTGTGTGGACTGGATTCCCTGTAGGCTGTATGCAAGGGTCTCAGAGCAACGCACTGCTTTTCAGTAGAGGGTGCAAATTCTTTCACAACACATCTGTTACACCATCCATTCTCAATCAACCATATAAAGCTTGCTTTGCTCTCATCTTACTCAAGAACTTTGAAGCTGTGTTTCATCCTTCTGATCTAGCTGTCTAATGCTTTGCTTTTTCCCCAGAGTATAGGCGTTTTATGTGCCAATGGAAGTGATAGATTTAGCCACAGGGAATGATGTATGCAGACAGTAGATTTCTTGCAGTTTTCACTGACATCTATCACCTTTTTTCCATATACAAGGTTTATTCCAGTGGATCTTTTTCACAAAATTTAGTCAGCTTGTAGAGCTGTGTTTATGGTGCTGCACATCCTAGTGCTATGTATCACCTCTTACCCAGGATTACAGTGGAAGTGAGTCTTCCATAAATATCTCAGGGCACAGTAAAAGGCTTGAATGTAGCAAAGAGAACATCTGCTGAAATTGGATGTTTATGTCATATGCTGTATGGTGTATTGTTTCTTGATGCATTGTATTAAATTGCAGAAATGCCGCATCAGATCAGCTGTGATGTGGCATGGCTGTGTTATGTGGGTTTATTCCCCTTAATATTTAACGATTTCTTTACCTTGTTGTATCTTTGCATTTCTGAACAGAAATCAGGCAGCAGTTGACTTGCATTTTGATTCCAGAGGGGTGAATCGCAAGTAAATAAGCCTTTCATTCCATGCTTTGCAAAATACAAGCACGAAAAGTGAATGTACACAGTGACCATTTTCCACATACCTTGTTTTTGCAGAAAATATTTACCAGGGAGATTTCATTTACCTAAAAAATGCCACCTTTCAAGGAAGCTAAAAGCAAAAAAAAGATAAACAAAAAACCCCCTCCATCACACTATTTACAGGCCCCTGAGATACTATCACAGCATGGTGTTTCAGCCATTTCTGCTACCCAGCTGCCTGTCTGGAATGTGAACAACCCCTGTTGCAGAGACATGTGGGTTGCAAGGAAAGTGTCTATTTTATGTTCTGTTAATGCACATAAATTAAATTAAAAATCCACTCCTATTTTTCAGTTGTTGTTAAACAGTGGAACAGTGGGTGGAACTTGATTTGTTAGACCCATCTTCCCTGCCTGCCCCTCCCAGCTCCTCCTCAAGTTCATGCTTACTGCTATTTTCCAGGCAAGTATATTTTAGAATAATTTTTAGATTTTCTTTCTTTATTTTTAATACCAATTTTGAAGCACAGAAACTGCAATGGTTTTGGTGTGATAGATTAGAAGTCTCTTGAGTTATAAGACCAAATAGGAAAAATTCTTCCCAGAAAAGCCTCATCAAGTTCAACTGCACTAGTGTAGGTGTGCATGAGCAATTATCCACATAGCTGCATACAGACTGTTGACAGTTATTAGAGAAGTAAAATTGATACTTTCCCTTATGAAATAAGAGATACTTTTTTCTTTCCCTTTTGGTCCTCTAAGTATTCTCAACTCCTTCATTTTTCAGCATTAATAGTTGGCCTGATCCAAAGTTTGGTATCAGTAAGCTTAGTAAGATATTTCTTTGAAGTGTTAGGAGTCTGAAACACCAAAAAGTATGGGATTTTTTCTGAATTTATTCTTGATGAAAACAGTCATTTCCCTTTGCTCTTAAGAGTAAGAAAAAAAAAATTCCTGAATTGGGATGAAGCAATTTCTTTTTTACTTTTTTTTTAGTTTTTATGTAAGGAAATTTGGAATGGAAAGGGAGTTATGTGAGAATCATAGAATCGTTTAGGTTGGAAAAGACTTTTGAGATTATAAAGTCCAGCCCTTAACCTAGCACTGCCAAGTCCACCACTAAGCCATATCCCTAAGCACCACAGCTACACGTCTTTTAAATATCTTGAGGCATGGTGACTCAACCACTTCCCTGGGCAGCCTGTTCCAGTGCTTGACAACCCTTTCCGTGAAGAAGTTTTTCCTAATATCCAATCTAAACCTTTCCTGGTGCAACTTGAGGCCATTTCGTCTTGTCCTGTCGCTTGTTACTTGGCAGAAGAGACTGACACTCACCTTGCTACAGCCTCCTTTCAGGTAGTTGTAGAGGGCGATAAGGTGTCCCTGGAGCCTCCTTTTCTCCAGGCTAAACAACCCCAGTTCCCCCAGCTCCTCCTCATAAGACTTGTGCTCTAGACCCTTCACCAGCTTCGTTGCCCTTCTTTGGACACGCTCCAGCACCTCAATGTCTTTTGTTTGTACTGAGGGGCCCAAAACTGAACACAGTATTCAAGATGCGGCCTCACCAGTGCCGAGTACAGGGGGACAATCACTTCCCTAGTCCTGCTGGCCACACTATTCCTGATACAAGCCAGGATGCTATTGGCCTTCTTGGCCACCTGGGCACACTGGGCACACGGCTCATATTCAGCTGGCTGTCGTCGAACATCCCCAGGTCCTTTCCAGCCACACTTCCCCTATATCATTGCATGGGGTTGTTGTGAGCCAAGTGCAGGACCCAGCAATTCGCCTTGTTCAGTCTCATGCAACTGGCCTCAGCCCATTGATCCAGCCTGTCCAGATCCTTCTGTAGAGACTTCCTACCCTCAAGCAGATCGACATTCCCACCCAACTTGGTGTCATCTGCAAACTTGCTGAGGGTACACTCAATCCCCTCATTCAGATCATTGAAAAGATATTAAACAGAAGTGGCCCCAATACTGAGCCCCGGGGAATGCCACTTGTGACTGGCCACCAACTGGATTTAACTCCATTCACCACAACTCTTTGGTCCCGGCTGTCCAGCCATTTTTTTACCCAGTGAAGCATACGCCCATCCAAGCCATGAGCAGGCAGTTTCTCCAGGAGAATGATGCGGGAAACTGTGTCAAAGGCTTTACTAAAGTCCAGGTAGACAATATCCATAGCCTTTCCCTCATCCACTAAGTGGGTCACGTTGTCATAGAAGGAGATCAAGTTAGTCAAGCAGGACCTGCCTTTCATAAACCTATGCTGACTGGGCCGGATCACCTGGTTGTCCTGTACATGCTGCTTGATGGCACTCAAGAGGATATGCTCTGCAACCTTCCCTGGCACCGAGGTCAGGCAGACAGGCCTGTAGTTCCCCGGATCCTCCTTCCAGCCCTTCTTGTAGATGGGTGTCATATTTGCTAACCTCCAGTCAACTGGGACCTCCCCGGTTAGCCAGGAGTGCTGATAAAGGATTGAAAGTGGCTTGGTGAGCACTTCTGCCAGCTCCCTTAGTACCCTTGGGTGGATCCCATCCGGCCCCATAGACTTGTGTGTGTCTAAGAGGTGTAGCAGGTTGCTAACCATTTCCCCTTGGATTGTGGGGGCTTCGTTCTGCTCCCCATCCCTGTCTTCCAGCTCAGGGGACTGGCTACCTGGATAACAACTGGTCTGACTAGACTGAGGCAAAGAAGGTATTAAGTACCTCAGCCTTTTCCTCATCCTTTGTCACTGTTTCCTCCCGCATCCAATAAAGGATGGAGATTCTTCTTAGCCCTCCTTTTGTTGCTAATGTTTTTATAGAAACATTTTTTTATTGTCTTCTATGGCAGCAGCCAGATTAAGTTCTAGTTGGGCTTTGGCCCTTCTAATTTTCTCCCTGCATAACCTCACAACATTCTTGTAGTCCTCCTGAGTTGCCTGCCCCTTCTTCCAAAGATCATAAACTCTCCTTTTTTTCCTGAGCTCCAGCCAAAGCTCTCTGGTCAGCCAGGCCAGTCTTCTTCCCCGCTGGCTCATTTTTGGGCACATGAGGATGACCTGCTCCTGCACCTTTAAGATTTCCTTCTTGAAGAATGTCCAGCCTTCCTGAACTCCTTTGCTCTTCAGGACTGCCTCCCAGGGGACTCTGTCAACCAGCCTTCTAAACAGTCTAAATTCTGCCCTCCGGAAGTCCAAGGTAGCCGTTCTGCTGACCCCCCTCCTCAATTCTCCAAGAATCGAGAATTCTATCATTTCATGATTGCTATGCCCCAGGCATCCCCCAACCATCACATCACCCACAAGGCCTTCTCTGTTCACAAACAACAGGTCCAGTGGGGCACCTTACCTAGTTGGCTCACTCACCAACTGTGTCAGGAAGTTATCTTCCACACACTCCAGGAACCTCCTAGACTGTTTCCTCTCTGCTGTATTGTATTTCCAGTGGACATCTGGTAAGTTGAAGTCCCCCACAAGAACAAGGGCTAGTGATCGTGAGACTTCTCCCAGCTGCTTATAAAATATTCCATCTGCCTCTTTGTCCTAGTTGGGTGGTCTGTAACAGACTCCCTCCATGATATTTGCCTCGTTGGCCTTCCCCCAATCCTTACCCATAAACACTCAACCCTATCATCACCATCATTAAGCTCTAGACAATCAAAACACTCCATAACATACAGGGCTACCCCACTGCCTCTCCTTCCTTGCCTATCCCTTCTGAAGAGCTTATAGCCATCCATTGCAGCACTCCAGTTGTGCAAGTCATCCCACCATGTTTCCGTGATGGCAACTATATCATCGTTTTCTTGCTGCACAGTGGCTTCCATCTCTTCCTGTTTGTTGCCCATGCTGCGTGAATTGGTGTAGATGCACTTGAGTTGGGCTATTGATCCTGCCACCTTTTTGGGGGGAGAAGCCCTAATTCCTACATGAACATTCTCAGGCACTTTTGTGGTTTCTAATGCATCAATAACCCTTGTGTCCTTGCTACTGCATGGATCTCCATCCCCTACCTCCACCGATACCACAGACCAAAGGACCTCACTAGCACACCATCCCTCAGACATTAGCGTGCCGCCCTCAGGCTTATCTCTAGCAAGCCTGGGTTTATCCCTTTCCCCCTTCAAGAACCAAATTGGAATGCCTTGTGTGTCTCCATAAGCAATTGCTCTGTATTCCCTGGTACTTCATATATTATATACTCTCCTCTGGAGCTGCCAGGGGACTCTGACGGGCTGGGGAGCAAAGCAGACAAAAGATAATGTCTTCTTCAGAAGTCTGTGGAGCCCAGCAGCATGCTAAGCGAGGAGCTGGTGGGGAGAGGGTTGAAAGCCAGGAAGCCAGGGATTCTCCTGTCTCCCTGGTTGGGAGTTGGGGCATCCCAGCTGCTCGGTGCCACCCCAGGGGCACCCCCAGGTCTCCCCTGCCTGCTCTGGGCCTGTGGTTCTGGTAGAGATGTCACGTCCCTCAGCAGTGTTTTTGCTAGAGGAAGCATATCCATCAAAAAACTTTTGACCAGACCTAGCTGAAAAGTATTTGCTATCTTTTTATGACATTAACCCCAAAGCCCTGGTTACCACAAAGGCTTATATTGTGTTAGGTTTCAAGCAATTGCTCAAGAAAGGAAGGGACCCCCACTTGAAAGCTTTCATACAGGAACAAGAGGAAGTTACTGTGATATTTTAGAGTGAGCACAGATACCAGTGAAAAGAACAAAATGTCCAGCTCTGAACTTTGCCACTGATTTAGTCTGAGCCTGGGACTCCCTTAGTTAATAGAGATTTATTTTTCAATGGGCTTACAGCAGTGTGAGACAGGAATATCTTCTTCTGTCTCAGACTCCCCACCTATAAAATGCAAATTTTACATTCACACCTAGCTCAGAGGAGTCTTGTCAGGAGTAATTAGTTAATGTGTGTGAAATTCTTTAAGGTTGTAGAATAAAATTGCAGTGTATTACATACTGTTACATGCAAAATACAAAACCGAAGTGTGAAATGCATGTTGTTAGTGCAAGGCTCTGGATGCTATCTCAGAAGATTAGGTTGGTTACATGTTGGCATTTTGACAAAAATTGTCACAAAATTACTTCAGTTTTGTTGTTTTGTTTTGTTTTTTTAATCATTTGAGTCACAGTGGTTCTTCTCTGTAGACGACTACTTGGTGCGTACTGATTGTGAAATGCTTATCAGAGGTTTTAACACAGTCTTGGGCCCTAACTGTCTCTGGGATTACTTCTGTTGCCTAAGCTTAGGCATCTGACTGCCTCTCAAATGGCAGTCAGACACTTACAGCTGGGCAACTGAATTGAGACCTGTTTCTCTGTAACCCTTCCCTGTCACCTTTTTGGATGGTTTAAGGTAAGAGCAGCCAACCATAAGCATACTATTTCAGCTGAAGGAAAATGAGACAGGTGGAAATTTCAGAATCAACCAATGCATCTTCCAGTAGACCTGTACCAAAATGTTGGTCTCATTATGATCATAGGGTAATTAAATTTGGAGATCAATGGGAATCTTGCACTCCTTTGGTATTGAATTATGCAAGGGAGAGCAGACATTTTGGCAGTGCTCAACATTTTAGTTCAACACCTTACAATTAGCACTCTCAGGTCAGTAGCAGAGATGTAAGCCATTTGAGCTAACAGGGAAACCTGCGGCATAAAGTCATCCTCTCTGCAGATCTGGCACTAGAGAGGGATGAGGAAATTGCCAAGCTGTTGCCTGCATTTTAGTTCCTGCTTCTAGCGGAGGTTTCCGTTCCAATTGCTCCCTTCTGCCCCGCTTGCTGGCAATCTCCACCACTGCATGTTTATTATTCTCCCTTTGCTTCTTTTTGTATTCGTCCTTCTTCCATGCCTTCTCACTTGAGCGTGGTAAGCGTTTCACTTGTTCTCTTCTATAGTAGCTGAGAAACCAGCATTAGGAATGTAGGGAAGACAATTTTGCTTCCAGTGCTCATAAGGGCCACTTCCAGGTAGAAACAACAAAGAAGTAACTGTCCTCCTCATCTTCTGCAAACTCCTCTCCCAAGTCCGTGCACATGGAGCCACTCCACAGAGATCCGGCAGTGCTCAGGGCAGGCAGGATCTTTGAGAACAACAATGGCATCTTTTCACAAATCTCAACTCTTTGTATAAAAATGCACTCTGAAAAATAGCTTTTGTCACCATGTCAAACTGTAGTGAGCGGCGTGGGTATTGATAAACTTCAAGTTAATTTTTATTTCCTTCTAAAATTGCTTGCTATACTGAAATTCATACCAGCCTGCTTTCTGGAGGTGCAGGCAGAGTACTCCCAAGTGCATATGGAGCAGTACCAAGGGCACTCCCCTGCCCTCTGTTTAAGGTTCTGAGGACAGATTTCAATTCTGACCTACCACTGGAGATCTGACTCCACATTTGCAGCATGACTTTGTCCATTTTACTAATAATTTTTCTTCTTATTATTACTTAAGGAGGTTTTTTTATGCATGGTCTATTTATTTTTCTTTTAAAACCTGGCAAAACAAGGTTTTATCTCAGCTTATCTCACTACTAATCCATCCTGCAAGAAGTTGCTAGGTCAGATTTTCTAGTGATGTGTTCACCTCTCTGTGGGCTAATTGATGCAACTTGTATCGAGATGGCAGCTAAAAGAGTTGGCTCTTTTTCAGCCGAACCTGCAAAATTAATTAGGGCCATTGCATATCCCTGCTGTTGGTAGTAATGCAGACAGAGTAGATGACAACTAATAAAAAAAAGAATCCTGACTCATTTCTGGTAGCAGGAAGAGGAAAGCTGGGATTTGAGGTAGCAGAACACATGCTGTAGCAGAAGATGCTCCAAGGGCCAGGCAGGAGTAACCAACAAAGAGAGCCCAGTAAGCTCTATGACTGTGAATTCTCCCTCACCCACCAATAGGCCATTTGTCAGCCAGAAAGCTGCTGCCTCACTGCATTTCAAAGCCTTATGACTTTGTACACGTTTGAAACTGGATTACATCTGCAGCCTCTAAGCTAACAAGCCTCTGAAAGCTTTTTACAAGAAGTGTGTTCTCTGTCAACAGCTTGGACGCCTTGGTTGCAGAGAACATGCTGTTTGCTGAAGCTGGAAGCTCTTCCTGTGGCTTGAAAGGTCTTCTAGGCATCTGTGATAAACAGTACAGTGATTTTTTATTTTATTGTATTTTTTATATGGCAAGTGCCAAGGAAGAACGTGATCCAGCCAGCCATGTCAAGAGTTTACCTTGCTCTGGGAATACAGCATCTGTCAATCAGTTTCCTCAATAGGGTTTCACCTGCCAGGGAAAGATAGTCCTGCCACGCTGCTTGGGCAAAGGTTACTATCAAAAGCATAAATAGGCTGCTTTCTTAAGCTGTTCTTTAAGTGGGACAGTTTGATCTTTTGTCAACAACAGAGAAATGTGTCTCAAAACATGCTTTAAAGCAAATGCCAGTAACTCTAACTGTGGTTTTCTTGCAGACTGGAATTAGAATGGAGCCTCCTGTGCACATTCTCTTTGATTATATTGATCTAGAAGGTTCCTCAGTAAGCCTGGCTGAATGAAACTGAGAGTCTGCCAAGACTTCTGGCTGAACAGTTTTAAGTCATCTGCCTCCTGAAAGCAATACTGGAATCGGAAGTCCTGCTGTGATGGTCGCAGTCTATCAGGTCACTTCTGTCTGGGTTGCATGCTAATCAACTCAACCTGAAATGCTGATGGCGTTAATATATTCTGTATCACTCAGAATGGTTGTCTGAAATGCAAACACCTGATTCATGTCACGGAAGAGATTTGCCACCCAGGAAACTCAAAAGTAAGACTGAGATATTAGTCCATCAATTTTATCTCACACCACTAGTATATCAAGCTCTTATAGTAGAGGAGAACGAGTTCAGCTTTCCCCTTACTTTGCAATGATACCTGTGTCCTCTTCCTAATCTGCAAATTTTCTTTCCCTAACACCTCTCATTCCACCTACATAAAGACTTAAGTGAATCTAGTGAACAGAGTCTAAGTGAAATGATTGCCAACTTCAAAGAGAAAAATATTTTATGCTGTATATATAGACAACAATGAGAATTTAGTTTTGGTTTTCTTTTGCTTTACTTCTTCGTACAGTTTAAAAACAGTCAAACTGTTTTCAACTTTTTTATAAGACTTTCAAGTATTGAACTGATATGCCAATCATGTTTCATCTTGGAATGAATTTTTAGAACAGGGTTTATAATGAAAGTGCTGATGAGACATTAGCCATCCCAATGTGAACAGTGTGACTATAATCTCTCCCTGAACTAACAATGAGATTGAACATTTGGTCAAATGGGGTTATTTTAGCTGCCATAAACTCCAACTAGATAAGACTTGAGTCTGCAAGCGTGAGGGAAAGACATCTAGTACAGCTAGGCAGGGTTCCAGTTCTGGGAAAAATAAGCATCCATATACACCACCCATACAGGTATGAGCTCGTGACAATTTAAGTTTCCCAGTAATCTAGAGGAATAAATTAGACTCCTGTGTGGGATGATGTGTTCTGAACTTTCCTTCTGATCTCATTGGCACAGCATAGAAATAATGAAGGCAATTTCATTGTTATGCTGTAAAACAAGTAGAAGTGAGGCTGGAATCAAGCCCTGGCATTTCAGCGGATGTTTATACAAAATGAGCAAATAATCAAGTTCAGCCTTCTACATCAGGACTTTTCTCAATAGTGATAAGAGTTAGAAGTAAGTGAGCTTCCATTCCATGAAGCAAAACCAAGGCAATTAACAGCATGAAAAATAAGGAGAGAAGATTTAGAGGACAATGGAAAAGTCAAAAACACATTCCAATGTCGAAACGCACATTTATTTTGCAATCTTATCCTACAACCCTACCAGAAGGTTTGAGTGCAATAGGAGAATAAATATGACAGAGGGTGATTGAGTTCTTTGTCACAGTGGTTTTGGCAAATTCCGTTCTTTCAATGAGGAGAAAAGGAGTAGGATAATTCTGAAGAAGGATGTAGCCTCTGTGGCTCAGCAGGGGGGCAGCTTCAGGAGAGCCAGGGAGTCTATTTTTGCAGTTGTCTGGACCAACTGCATTTTGGGCACGAATAGCTTCCCAAAAGGAGTGGTAAAAGTGTTGTTGATTTGTGGACTGGCTGTTTATCAACTCTGCCTGCTGCAATCTCACATAGCAGCCATGAAAAAATAATTTGACAAGTGGAATTCTCCATCCATTCATTGTCTCTGTGACACACTAAATTTATGGAAAGAGCTCCTTTGAATGTTTTGTTCCTCTGAAAGCTGCCCTTTTCAAAGAAACAAACAATAGTTCGGATGAGTTTTCCTTTTTAAAGTGAATTGCATATATTTCTCCTTAATCTGGAATAGAGAAAAGAGAGTATCCAGTATTTGAAAATCTGTAAACTGAAGTTGATTAAGTCTCATGGCTAATGAGCACTCTTCATGCCAGGTGAAAGAGCAGACTGGGACCAGCTGGTTGCGCTCCACACTCCCCTTTAACCATCTTCGAGCTGATGTATATGCTATAGGGGTTATGTATTATCTATGTAAAAAATGTTTTAAGGGTATGTTCAGAAGCCACAAAAATTAGGAAGTTGTTTTCTTTGGTTCTTGTCATTTTTGAACTACTGGAAGCACATGAATATTAGTTTCAATAAAGGGTTTCAGAAGATTATTCTTGTAACAGTTCGGGGGCAGGCAGTGTTACAAAGTGAATTGAAAAGTGTCAAATCTAGGCTGTGTTCCTTTTTCCCTGCTGTTGATTCTTTGAATCCTCTTTAGCAACTCATTTTCATTTCCTTTTCTCGTCTTTGAAGTACAATGCTGCTGCAGCGGTCTGATACCTGTTTGTGGAAGGGAGGTTGGAGACCAGGGAAGGAAATATACATTGTTCTGCAGTAGAATGCTTGCAAATTTGGTATGGTATGGAGATCTTATTCATAGGTATTTCTGTGGGCATTTTATAGGGCTACTTATGGTTTTATCACTTACTTATTGCTGTACTATAACTATCAATATATTTTATAATACTTTTTTTTTTTTTTACTCAAAGTTTCCCTGATACTGACCACTCTAAAAAGAGTCCTCGCAGGATGGGTTTTCCTTGGCAGAGGTTGGGTTATTAGCTTTTGTTCTGGAATTACCAATTTTCCCATGGATCTGCAAAGAGATTTGTGGATTCATTTGCATTTAGACAGCCCTCTCCCATAGATTAAAGGTAATTTCAGAGAAGTTCTCCTTTTGTTTGTCTTTATGTTCAGTTGAGAATTTGGCTTTTTTTTTTTTTAAAGTAGAAAATGCTTATAGGTTAATAATCCTTTCTTCCTGAACTCTAAGGGTATAGTGGGAGAAAAAAAAGGCCAGTTGTGCTAAGGTGTGGAACTAACCAAATAAAGAAAAAAAGAGGGTGAGCTAATGATATTTTCCTGAGGTGATTATTAAGAGACCTGTTCAACATGTTTTGCAGGGGAATGAAATTAAAGGCCAGGTCTCTGGTGTATTTTAGCAAATATTTGTATTAGCAAATCTCTTGATTTGCAAAGTCAAACCTGTGCCTTGTAGAGGAGTGGTAAGCTAGAGGATAAATTCCAATCACTCTAATCAAATCCATTTAAGACTAATCTTGCCCTTAAAATTAGTAGCATTTCAATCTGTAATTTTCTTTCAGAATATGCAGAAGGAAAGTTAAATACTGCCTAAAGATCTTAAGAAACATTTTAAGAAATAGTTTATATAAACTTAGGAGTAACATTCTTGCCTCTTAAGGCTCTCTTGACCATTTTATTCCAAGCACATTAATAGTTTTAAAATGTGAGAAAATTCTACCCTTTGATAGTAATAGCTTTAAAAATGCATTAAAAAGTGATACCTTTAAGATGGTATATTGTGAATCTGCTTCACATTAATCTGTTACCACAGTTTTATGATTCAGCATTTTTATTTATAAGTAATTCAGGATAATGAAAATAAATTTGATGAAAGCAGCTTTGTGCAAATAAGAATAAAAAATCAGCAGGAAAAATGACGAGGGCTAGCTGAGAGATTTTTCTTCATCTGAGTCCAATAATACATCCTTCATTTTTTTACTCAAGCTGAGGACACAAAATACACATTAACTTTCCTATTCTAGTGAAATTGAGGTGCAGATAAAATTCCCGTAGCAAGAGTTTCAGGTAAAATTCTCTGTTCTCCTCTATCCCTCAATTCAATATCAATACAAATTGTTTCTGAACACCTCTGTTCAGCATCTATGTCAGTGGCTGATAGATTAATTTTCCAGTTACAAGCTTCAAGCAATACTACTGAACTGTACTATTCAGAAGCTGGAAACCATATATACTGTATTTCTTTCTAGAGGAAAGTTGTGCTCTTTTCCCTTTTTAAAATTTTTGAATTTAATTGCTTTGTTTCTAGTGATTTCAAACTCATTTTCAAACTCTGTTTTATTACACAGTAATAAATAGCTCCTTCAAATTCTGCATCCCTTTTCTGAACCATATGTTACCTGATGGATGTCCTGACTGTAGGTCCCATTATTTATAAGACTTGGAGAATACTCTCATGTTAACTTTCATATTTGCAAATCCATTTGTGGTTAGACTGGTTCTTTTCTACCTGACTTCTATTGTCTGATTTCTATTTGACCCAAATGGCTATTAAAGCAGATTTATTGTTCTACTTTTCAATTATCTCCCCAAATATGCTGAGCTGTTGGGTTTTTTTTTTTGGCTTTTCAGGTTTGTTGACAATGATCAATGGCCTTCATTTTATTCAGATTAATTTTCAGTTCTTTTCTCTGTCGTTCATAATTGAGTTCCACTATCAATATTCTCCATGTATATTAACAGCAAGATTGCATTGCCTACGGTGCTTCTGTAACTATCTGTTTATAGTGGACAATGTTTCTTTCCAACCCAGTCTTTGAAAGGCTCCTTTGGGCAAACTTTTAAACAACTTTACAGAGATACTTTTTTTTTTCTTTTTTTTTCTTTTTTTTTTCTTTCATTTGGAAAAAAATTTTACTTAATGAGAAGAAGTCTGACTTTCAGGTTTGACCTAGTAAGGAGGCATTGCAGGTCAACACTGATCAGTTATATCAAGGGAGTTATTTCTTTTTGCAAAATGCTTATTGGAAAACTTTTGTTATGACTTTACACTCTGTATTGAAGTACAGCTTATGTAAGATTTATTCTGTAGTACAGGTGGGGTTTTTAATATATTTGTCCTGATTAATTCTTTTTAATGATAGCTGCACAACAAATAACTTGCCCTGTATTTGATAATGAGTTTGGGGTTTGTTCTTTTTTCCTAAAGAAGTTTTGTTTTTTTTTTTTTTTTTATATTTCTGGACAGATTCTGAGTTTTTATATAGCTTAATTGCTGCAACTAACAGAGAAAGAAGAAAGTTTTTAAAGCACAACTGCAATATTAATTATCTCTGACATGGGCTCAGGCACTCCCTCATCAGTTCCTTGGCAGTAGAAAACTGCAGTTTCTGTCCTATCACTCTGATTGTGATTTGCAGCTCCACAGACTAAGAGAAGGTGCAAGAAGGTAGTCAGTCCTGCATCATTTTTTTCAGTCATCTCCTAGAACAGCATAATAGCTGTGTATCGTGCTAATGAGTCATCCTTCTGGCTGTTTATTACTCAGCACTTAGGCAACACGTAAACCATGAGCAAAAGTAATCAGTGAATAAGCATAGGATGAAAAGAAATGATTGTGAATGTTTTGATTAAAAGGTCAAGTGCAAAGCAGATATGATGACAAATGGAAAATATTTTCTTTAAAATAAATAAACAACTAAAATTGATTCCATAGCCTTTATTATAATGTTGAAGTTGCTTAAGCTAATTGTGATAAATGAGGCTAAACATAGTGTGCCTCCTGACTGAGGATATTAATACAATTTTGTTGTGCCAACACCCAATGCCGAATTTGCCAGAGCCATTAATCATCACAAAGATGTGGTATACCCTCTTATTGATGGTTATAGGGTTTCATATATTTACATATATTTAGTATATCTAGATATGTATATATAAATATATATATATATATAAAGTTGTGTATATATATACTTTTATATATACAACTTTAATGTCATTGCAGTGCAATCTATTTCAGATTAAATGTTTTCTACAGGGGTCAAATTGTTACGTCTTCTTTAAACTGGGTATGGGATATGGATGAAGCTTAGTGACAACCTAGAAACCAAAGTAGTGACCCATCAGACAAATATGTCATGGTAACCACTTAGTGATGAAGGTGTATATGTGATCATACAATCTGTAGGGGACCTGGGTGATCAAAGTTGGACACGTAAGTTGTTCTAATATATGTAGTACTGTTAATTTGTCATTTGCAACCCTAAGGAATTTTACTGTGTGTAGGAAGGAAAGGTAGTTTAAACATAAACTTTGAAAAGTAATTCTGTCATATGCTGGGGCCTTTACAGCACATCAGCAAAGTGCTTAGTACACCTAAGGACGACAGGGAAAAAACGATAAGGAAGGAAAAGCATTTGAGAGTTGAGTAATGAACACTGGAAAGGCTTTATTGATTTGATAGCAGGTTTAAACTTTAGGTAGTTGATAGAGTGAACACCAAAGTGAAATTCATTAATCAGAAATATGGAAGAGCGGTATTTAAGCTGAAAATGTGTCGACCTGACTGCTGAGTGTGCTGAGAGAGGTAATTCCAAATGTGAATTTCTGAAAATTTAGGTACACCACAGCATAGTGCCATTGCTGTGAATGTCAAGGTAGCGCAATAATAAAGCCTCCCAGTGATACAAGAGTAATATGCATGTGTGAACACACGTAACATCTGTTTATACTTGTGACAATTTAAATACTCTCCATATAGCCACTTTTTAGGATATTAATAGAGTAAAGAAACACAATTAAATAATTTTGCAGTCAAAGTAGATGTGACTATCTGTATAGAGTTCTTTACTGGATCTTTGTAGCTGTGTTGTCAAACATAATTGCATTTCACATTACAGACAGATTTATTTAAATTATCTGTTAGGTCATGTGTCAAAAGCTCTTCTGCACACCCACAGAGGAGCTCAGAGAGGCAATGGCAAGAGGGGGATCCCAAATAATACCCTGACGGCTGCTCCCAGGCCCATCGCTGGGGTGTGGGACACATTATAGGATGCAAGGGAAAAGCAGTTTGGGATTGCACAGGACTTATTCTGGGATGTTTAGGGGAGGAACCTTTGGGAGGGGTTTAGGTTATTTGGGGAGGAACAGGTGTGGGAAAATAAAGGGGCAAGGGGATAAAAGGTCTGATTGCATGTAAATAGAGGGCTGGTCAGTACGCTGGTCAGTCTGTTTTCATGTGAGCGGTCCGAGCATCTGTGCTCTGTGTGACCGCCCACTTATATACGTATATACGTGGTGGGTATGTGCCCTCTGTGTGCATGTGCCTGCTGGGAACACACCTTCAGCCTCGCCGCTGGCTAGACCTGAGGGCACGGAGAGGCAGCAGCTTTGTCCCTCTTGGGCTGTTGGATCTGGCATGATATATCTTCCTCTAACAGTATTAACCTTCAAAACTGTCATCAGCTGCTATTAAAAGTCATCATTACGGAAAACTTATCACAAAATTATGAAAACGGAGACCCATACCTCATGTAGACCATGTGAATGTAGTCCAGTGATGGAATGAACATGGAATTCCAAAATTTAGAATGTCCAAAAATGCATGTTTATAATTCCACTATCGCCTTGCATAATTTTACATAATAAAATATAACTGGATAAAATGCATCTTTTTTTATTTCTTCTGTATTATTTAGGTCCACTTTACTTAATTTCCATGTAGAAATTTCAGAACAACTGGTAGTGCTTCAGGGTTCTGTTTGTTTACGCAGAATCCTACAACTGGAATATACTACTATTTTAAACTCTGCTTTTAACCCTAAGTCTTTGTTTCAGAGCAGGAAGGATTAAAATTGCTAATACATGAACGTGAGAAATTGCATTTCATTTTGAAAAGAGCCTAAGAAATGTTGGCTCATGTTATCCAAGGTACTTCAATACTTAAAACTGTAGCTGGGCTTTTAGTGAGACTTTGAAAATCACTTACATGGCACTTAAGAATTTCAAAGGGAGATATGAAAGCACTTATTCCTGAATTATTTTTATGTACCTATTCTGTCCATAGATACCTTTGAAAACCTGGATCTGAGGCATTTTTCAGATTTTTACTCGTATTGCCCAGTGAAATGTTTTAATTTTGTCCTTCCATGAAATGATAGTGTAGATGGGAGTGCAGGCATTACAAACATAGCATTTGACCCGAAAGGACCAAATCTCCATTTCTTTTGAGCTCGTTTTCTTCTTTTTCTTCTCATGGGTTTTGTTTGACCTCCAACTCATGATATTTGCTCTTGGAACTTCATGGAAAATGTATTTTCCAGGGTCAAGGCTCCTGTTGTAACCTCCAGGCACCTCTGCTGTAGCTTTTATTTGGCTTCTTAAACAGCTTTGGTGTGCTGTGCTACAATAACCATATGCACTTCTCGTCTCCGCTGCTTTTCCACTCTCCCCCAGGGTTGCCTCAGGTTTCCTAGAGCAATATGCATCAAACAGTGCCTTTGCTCTTTCAAATATTTTATTTTTTTTCTGGTTCAGAGATAAATCTGATATCATCAGAATATGAACACTTTTATATTATTAAAACGACTTGGGAAACCTTGGGTTTGGCTCATGAAATGGCTTGAAGTGACCTGGTCCACTTTGGGCAGTGTAATTTCTGTCAGCAACCATGTTAATACAGTTTGAGGAGGTTAAAGGAAACATTTAATCTTTCTCTGTTGTTTACTTGCAAGCATTTTGTTATGTTTTCCACTGCTTCTGGCTTATAAATCAGCTTGTGTCCTCTTGCTGTTCCTGTGGAGAGATGCCCTCCCAGTCCATGTCCTCTTGTTGCAGCTGGAGTGTTTGTGGCCTTTGACCCAACGTCTCTTCAGCGAGATCTCTTAAATGAGATTTTCTGCCCTGATGGTTTTGTTTTCCTCTTATTTTTTGACCAGTTTTTCTCTTCTCTAAGACTCCCTCTTTCTCTGAAGTCCTAGGCAGCACAGCCGCTCCAGCAGACTGACCCAAGCCTTGGGATAAGGAATGGTCTCCCCACGTCCCCTCTGTGTTCCCCAATTCCTTCCCTTTCATGGAGGTGGGATGCAGGTACATCTAACTCCAGGTGTAAACTCTTACATTGATGAAGGGAGAAATGAACACAAGCCTATTTACCTTCAAGGAGAAGAACTGTGGTGAGAAGTAGCTTGTAAGAAATTTTCAATTCATACTCTACTCCTCTTTGAATCATTGGACTGAGATGGAGGGTGAGCACAAGGTGTCCAGAAAGGTGTCCGTGGATCCACAGTGGCAAAAGTAGGATAGCAGATGCAAGATCAGGGCTGGTATTGGCAAGAACAGAGTTTTCCTGGACTAATACATATGATAAGAAGATGTGATAAAAGGAGAAATGATAAGAAATTTAGAAAAAATGATGGGTAAACAGGTCAGTGAAGGAAAAAAAGTACCCCAGAGCTTTCAACACAGAGGAGTGATGGTTGGACTTGTATGAATATGTCAATAAGGAAGGAGAAAGGTCAAGGTATACAACAATGGAAATAGCTTTTCTTAAATAGAAGGGAGTATGAACAGGAGAAGAAAATCAGTGGTGTAACCTGGATGAGAAGAAAACAATTAGTCACTGACGCTGGAGATGAGGGAGCTGTCTCTAGTCTGTGTCAAGAGGGAGAGCAAACTGGGAAGAGGGATCCCTCTGCCTAGGAAAGTCAGGACGCAGCATCAGGGGGAAATGATGCTTGGTTCAGAAATTTAAAATCATATTGAATGCATAAGACATCGAAATAGAGAGACAAAATCTGAGGAAACAGATTGTAATTAAAATATTTACTGTACATTGCAGTATCTGGAAAGGACAGCTAGTGGTGAAATCAACAGGCCAAGTTAAAGCACTTTTTTTTCCCCTTGGACAAGAATATTTTAAATAGAAAGTCAACTGTGAAATGAAATACACTTCCTATTCAGCTGAATTCCCTATTTATCAGCCATTTCACCTACCATGCCATGTACCTCATATACAGCATCGAAATTACCATCTGCTAAATCAAATGCAAAAGCTAGTGAATCAAGTACATTACCTAGAAAATCAAATCAATATTAAATCAAATACATTCAGAACCAGTGAATGGTATGCTTTTAAGTTCTTGTTTTGTTCAAATATAGAGCTCTTAATATCCAAAGATAAATGTATTTGTTTACAACTGTATATATGCTGAAATATTAACATTTATCTTTCAGTTACCTCTAGAGATAACCTAAAGCAGCTTAGTGTGGTTCTAAGATTGATATATCTTTTTAAACACTTAATAACTTGGAAAGGTAATATATTTTGAATAACTGTACCAAGGTATTTACTTGCTCAGTTTTAGCCAACATAGTACTGCAGTCTTAAGACACCAGGATATTGTAAATTCTTTTTCCCTCTGGTCTATATTTGTATAATGCCATGCACTAGGAGGATTCTTTATTACTTTTTATTTGATTTCAGAGATAATATAATGCAGAGGTTTAATCTTCAGATCAAAATTTCACTTAGCTCTAGAGAGCAGTTTTAAAGTGTATGTAGCATCTTCATTTAAGGTTGCATTTTGTGAGAAGCTTTTCTTTATTAAAAAAGGCACCTAAGTGGTTAAATTTGAAAAGAACGCTCACCCAGGTACTGTTCCTACTGAACTCTATAAATCCTTGTGAAATGACCCTAGGGATAAAGCCATACAGCACTGTAGCAGAAATTCCTGAATTAGATGTGAAAGGCCCTGAGTCTGTTACAATATACAGTATTATCTTACCGGGCTCTGCCATCACTGGTTAGCTCTGGTGGGGAAACCAGCACGTTTGTATTGCATCTAGCCCTCCCGTGAGTTGTACAGACTGCCATTTGTTGTACCGTACCATAAATTCATATGCAGATTTTCCCCAGCTGTTAATTTTCATCTTAAACTTGTCTAGGGAAAAGAGAAAAAGTACAAGGAGCAATACTTCTGTTAATACAGAGAGAGACAAAAAATATTTCCAGCATTACAGAGGTTATTAAACTAAGCAGCACATGTCACAAAGGAATTCTTTTATATTCCTTTACTATACGTATTCAATATATCAAGAACCTTTGTGAAATACCATGTATCTACTATTTATCTAGCTTTTTATCCTGAGCTGTGTGCTCTGCTGTCCTCGTTCGTGCACTGAAGAGTTGGGAATTAGGCTGGTGGGTTTTTTTACATCATAGGTTCCTTTTGAGATAGTAAGTACAATACATTAATAAAATAAGGCCCCTGCAGAACAAGTGTATGAAGTATAACAGAGCTTCTGAGTAACACTCACCTGATGATGTCATTTCCCAAAGCCAATTTAAAAGGCACAGAAGAAATATTCCCAAATATTTGGTGAAGTATATCCATCATCTATTTGATACCTAACTTTGATTGCAACTTTCTTGTAAGGATAAAGAATGCAATGAATCCTTTCCTGTTTATTTGACTCGTAATTTCAGTACTTCACTGAAAGACCATTTTTAACCATGTGATTTCCTTATATAAGCTGTCATTTAAGAGAAGCATACCTTCTCTTTCCGCTGACCTTATTAGAATATCTGATAACTCTGTCAAACAAATGTGTTTGTATGCACCCTTATGTATAGAATGTATCCTTCCCACCTGTCGTAGTTTAGCCCCAGTCAGCAACCAAGCACCACACAACCGCTCGCTCACCCTCACCCCCGGTGGGATGGGGGAGAGAATCGGAAGAGCAAAAGTAAGAAAACTCGTGGGTTGAGATAAGAACAGTTTAACAATTGAAATAAAATAATATAATAATAATAATAGTAGTAGTAGTAGTAGTAGTAGTAGTAGTAGTAGTAATAAAAATTGTAATGAAAAGAACAACGAGAGAGAGAAACAAAACCCAGGGGAAAAAACCCAAGTGATGCAACCACTCACCACCCGCCAAATGATGCCCAGCCCGTCCCCGAGCAGCGATCGCTGCCCCCCGGCCAACTCCCCCCAGTTTATATACTGAGCATGACGTCATATGGTATGCAATAGCCCTTTGGCCAGTTTGGATCAACTATCTTGGCTGTGCCGCCTCCCACCTTCTCACTGGCAGAGCATGGGTAGCCGAAAAGACCTTGACTGGGGCAAGCACTACTTAGCAACTCAAACATCAGTGTGTTATCAACATTATTCTCATACTAAATGCAAACCACAGCACTATGTCAGCTACTAGGAAGAAAATTAACTCTATCCCAGCCAAAACGAAGACACCACCATTGACATAAAGGATCAGTGAATTATTTGGACAGTACATATGTAATATTGAAGTACAGTATGTATTTTTTAAAAGAGGTTGGACCATTAAGTAGTGTAGGTTAAAATATTTTTTTTTTTAAAAATGAGTCCTTTAGGTAACTTAATGCTTTTTAGAGCATTTCCTTCTTGGTCCCTGATGAGCTCAGTAAAAACACAGAACAAACTTTCTTAATTTTGCATATAATTAAAACTTCCATAGAAATCCCAGATAGAGATCGATCTCTCCCTCTGAAACCAGCAATGGGTTGTGATTGTGGAATTTTGTTTCCCTAATGCTTGTATTCACTTGGCAGTTTGCCCTGCTACCCGAGAGCCTAATTTGGTGTTGATGTTATTATTACTGGACCTGCTCCATGAAAGCTGTGTCCTGCTGTCCTTGCTGATGAGAGGTGACTTTGACAGTCTCATTGAGTGGACATCGCAGCTTTGATTATCTCCAACAGGGGATAGGAGTTTGGAAAGATACTGCAAGACATCTGTTTGCATACAGCTCTGGAGCAGACTCTTCTGTCTATTCAATTTTTACATAATGCTCTGAAGGCGCATTAAAGAAATTGCTAGGAGAATGTGATAAATCTTAGTCAATTTAAGTGGCACAGTCACAGTAACTTCTCCTCTAGTAAAGCCAAAAATATCACAAAAGGTTACAGGTGAAAATCAGTGCCCCAAAATGATACCAATTTGCTGTGATATCTTTGTTGCCTTCCTATAAAATCAAAACACTTCATTGAATTCCCAGATTGGCTTTTGGTATTCTTGCTGCCTGTGGGGCAGCATAACAGTTGTGGAAAGAGTTTAATTCTGCTTCTCCTGAGTCAGCCTTCCTGTTAAAGGGGTTCAGTCTGGACAAAGGGTTACTCTGAATGTCTGTTTGTCACTCTTTTTCCTGGCAGGCAAGATGTGTGGCCTGAGAGTACTCCTGAACTGCAGTCAGGACTGGTGATGAGAGTTTGAGGCCCTTTCTTTCAGCCTCATTTCTCCCTTTCTGAGTTATTACAGTGCATGCCTGCCACTCCAGTAGCTGCCTTAACTACCTGGAAGTACTATGCTGAATGTCTTCAAATACATGAGCGAGTGATCTGATAAAGAGATAAATCTCGGCTCAGTTCCAGAAGACAGTTCATATCTCAAGGTCTTAGAAGTAAGATCAGGATTAAGTTCTGTGCCTAAATGCAACATGGGTACAGCTGAGATAGCCAAGTTCAGAAACGTGATGGTAAGAACTCTTCCTGTGTATTTGTTTGCACATGTGAGATGCTCCATAAATGCTGTAAAGATGCACCCACCCTAGCTAGCAATTCATCCCAAGCAGAAGACTCAGTAAATTGACTCCTGACTTGCTATACAGTACTTAAACAAGGGCCTAAGCTCCAGTAAGGATGAGAGGCTACAGATGCCCTGTGTGTAGCATTTCATGTCATGGCTACAAGCAGCTTCCTGCTCAGCATGTATCCCAACAATTCATGCTTCACAAACCCCCGACTCTCTCTTAGCTTTGTCTCTATTTACCTAAATAGCGGATGTGGTCCTGGCCTGTATGCTTGACTGAAGTTGTGCAGGAGTCTGTAGGATGCCATAAGACATCCGGGTTTCTTAGCTCTAAGCTGTTATGACCACGATCACCGCAATTGGGTCCTGTGTTTCTGTTCCTCGACTCCCTTGGTCCCCCCAAAAGTTTAGTGATACTCCCTGCTCACACAGACAGGCTTATCAGTACTTGTAAAGCTCTGGGGCAATTCAGGAACAAGCACTGCAGAAAACAGAGTATGAGAAGTTGGGCACAGGCAGTGCATGCAGCCACACGATGAGCAGTGGTGGTACAACAAAGTGACCACACGGCAAGCAGTGGCTTAGGGAATGTGGCCACAACTCCTGTGGGAAAGAGGAGTTTATGTCCATGGCGTGTTCATGTTTATGTTAATAGCATAAACAGCCTTAGGGGGCTGGCTTAAGATGGCACTTTAACTTACAATGACTAGTTTTGCAACCTCAGTGCCTTTCTTTTGACAGATTTTATTTTTTTATGTGCTAAAATTGTGGAAGTATCCTGATTTTATTCTAGCAAAATCTGTATCCTTTATACAAGATGTGAGACATACACAGAACAACTCGGGGGCCCAGGTCAGTAAAGGGGAGTTGTATGAGCTGGGAATGTTGCATATTAAAACCTGTTCCACAGGCAGGATTCAATAACATAACATGTAAAAATGAACAGCAAGTCAGGAAGATCCTTTCTTAATATGGCAGGCTGCTTGTGTAAGGTTTTTATTGTCTGCTGAGGATGCTGGAGTAAATTAAGAAAACCCAGCTTTTGGGTGGGGGTGCTGAGGCAGAGCACTTTGTTCAGCAGTAGACCAAACCCTTGGAGTCAGATGTGTCTCTCCACAAAACTTAGTATGATAGCTCTATCCACTTTTCACTTCTAACGTTACCCTTTTTCTGAAATGATATGTAGTTTTGAAAGAAAGTCAAGTACATTTCAAATAATAGGACATATTCTTGTACCTGGGAGAATATACTTATGCTAAGAAATACTCAAGTTAAAAAAGATCCCTACTTATAGAGGAAGTTCATTAGTAAAGGGAAAGAAATTCTACCAATATCCAGGATACTCAAGTTTTGATCAGTTTTAACAATCTGGGAATTTTACTGCTTCTGCCATTCATTTTGGCTGTGTTTGTGTGCCAGACATTTGGAAGCAAGTGCCGCAAAATTAAAAGGAGAAAGAAAGATAATATTGAAAAAGTCTGATCAATTCCACGTTTGCTCTTCGGAGCAGAAGACTGAACATGCCCATAAATTAAAATAAACTTGACTGGATACCATTGCTGCTAGTTCTAAATTAACAGATGAGAAATCTGCTACAACAGCATCCCTTCTGATACTGCCTAATTTAAATTAATTGCCTGTCTGTGAGTCCAAATCAAAAATTAAGAATCAGACTAAGTCCGCAGTATTAATACTGCATCCAACTATTTAATCCTGGAACTTGTTCTTCCAGAGCTTGGCTTCCAAGGACAATTGTTGTGAGGTGCTGTGTGGGTTGTTTCCAAAGAAAGAAAACATTGCCCTCTCTCCACTTTAGCATCTTCTCTTACGGAGACAGCGAGCTGCAGCATCATGTTTCTCTTCCCCACTGAAAATCACTTTTTATCGCAGCAGAGCTATCCTTTCATTTTATCCCGATGGTCCCAGTGCTTTGATGGTGATGGTGTGGTTTTGCTCACTGCTATGCACAGCCCCAGCCTGGGTAGCCCTGCTATCCAAAAGCAGTCCAGAGCTCGTAGGCAGAAACGTGCAATTTTTTAACATGCAAAGAGAGTTTTTGTGTTCTGGAAATGAGTTTCATTGCAGGCTATTTCCCCAGGACACAGAGAAGAGGAATGAAGGGGGACTTATTCCTGGTCAATTAGCCTTAAAAGGTAGAGTCACTGACTTGTGGAAACACTCGGTGCTTTTGGGATACTGGAGCTCCTCCTGCTCGTCCGGCCTGGATTCTGAATTAGTGACTACACAGAAGAAACACAACAGTGAAACTGCAGGCTAAGCATTTCGTGCTGTATTCTCTAAGGACATGCAGTGAAGTTACCCAGAGTGTGAATGCTTTTCAGGCATTTCATTCTTAGGGAACAATTTTGGTCAAGACCTCCTTCTTTAGTCACAAACCTGGTTGTACGTTTCTTTGCTCCAACACCCGCAAAACACTTGCATCTACCCATATCCTCAAGGCAGTCCAGCTGGGTAGTTCCCATCTTTTACTATTTCTCTTGTACAGCAATTACGCTTTCCTTCTACCTCTGAATACAGGTACCAGCGGCAGGTAGAGTGCAGGTAATAGCCCTGGCAAGGACTCATGAAGAAGTTAACTGACGTCTTCCTTGTTCTTGTATGGTTAAGTGGCCAGAAATTCCATTATTTTTGCCTTCTTTCCGCCATCTTTGTCCTCCCACTGTTCCTTTTATTCCAAGATTTACACCTACCTTTTATACATGTTCTGGCATTAATGTTCTGGGTGCTGACAAGGCTCAGATTCACCTGATCCACAACAAACTCCCTGAACTAGCTCAGGCGAAAAAAATCTCCTCATTCACATGAGGATCATTGCCTGTATGTGCAAAAGGAATATTGACTCTTCCCTACCTCACGCAGCTGATTTAAAATCTTTCTGCATCAAACTCAGCACATGTGTGCTATACAAAAGAGAGCTTAATCTGTAGAAATGCATTTTACAGCTTTCTCTGATACCTAGTGATGATGCATTTCTGAAATTGGGTTTCAAACCGAGGATTTCCTGGGGTTCATAATCCACATTCTTATGTTCTGAGTAGTCATTGATGGGAGTTTCAGTTTATTTCCAGAAATTAGCCTAGGAATGGTGCATATTTATACCAATGGTGCATATTTATGGAGCGTGTTTATAGGGAGAGCATATTTACACTGAAGCAACTCATCCACCCATAAGGCACTGCACTGTCATAGCTGTCCTGTATGATGTCAGTACAATGAAGTCCTTGGCTGGGATGATGATATTGATTAGCATCTCAGCGTGGTTGATCAGGGAATGCTTTTCACTAGTGATGTGGTTTGCTCAGTTATAGATTTGATTTAATAGGTAAGGGATCTGAATAAGTTGGTTGTGACTTTGATGCAGTGTACAGCATCTCTAATTTGATAAGTCATTAATCTGCCAGGTTTAACTAAGTAACAAATTGCAGCTTTTGTCAGCTCCAGAAATAAACGGAGGTGGAGTCCGGACGCTCTCTACCTGACATGCTCTTTCTCAGTAATTACACCATTCAGGGGATCTAAGCTTCTACGTTGTGACTCATTCCTTAAAGTGCCACTGTTAAAAGTGTATTTAATGCTAGGCAGGGCTACATGAGATTTGCTAGTCAGCAGTTCTGTCTTGAAAAGTAACATTTCCGCAAGCAGCCCAGTACTTCTAGGAATATAAATAAATATGCCCTGCTGAAAAGGTGTTCCTAAATCTAGATACACCTACAGCTTTCTCGGTTTCACTAGTCCTACTCTCCTTACTAAGGCAGAATTCGGATTTGATAGCAATGTGTTTTGATATAGGCTCACTTGATCTGACAGGTGGTTTATGTTCTTTTAAATATAATTTTAATAGCTTTTATTAGATTAGTTAGATGCATACTTGGCTATTTGTTTGACGGAACCTCTGATGTCTCTGAACACTTAACAGTTCATCTTTGCATGCACAACTCAGCACAGATATTTCTAAATATCAGTCGGTAATTTTAAAGCTTGTCCAATGTCCAGTGCAGTGGAGATCTGTTCCAGTATTGTCACCCAAATTTTCACAGTACTGGCACACTGAAAGTATAACATATTCAGAAGACCTGACAGGTCCCAGAGCTTTCCACTCAAAGACCATCCAACAGTCTTCAAAAATATTCCAGCCAAAATTTTTTTAGCTTTGACAATTGAAAGTATTTGCATTTTCTTGAAAAGTAAAGGATGTTGACAAATGAATTTTCTAAATATTGATGAAAATGATGAGGGAGAGATGAGTCAAAAACCATTCTTATATGATGTGTGTTATCTCCTAGCAAGCAAAAATGAGAATTTTTATCCGAAGGTCATGAGTGATTTGTGAGGTTATGGAACTGAACAGATTTCCTTCATTTTTTATAAATTCTCTATCTTATATTTTCATTGTAACGTAATGTGGTATTATCCATAAATGGGATTGGTACTGGAAGAATAATAGTCATGCTAAATAGTGGCTAAGTCTTTTTGCATTTGAAGAAGTCTAAATGTTGTACAGTTAAACAATGGACAGTGCATACAGAAATAAAGAAAATAAGTTAAAAGTGGTAAGTATGGAGAAGATAAAATTCACTGGAGAAAATTCAAAGATGAACATCTAACAAGAAATCTGAGTGGAAGACACGTATCTTCTTTATACTCTTTTTTGCTGGCTAACTTGTTTCTGAACTGAATTTAAGATACATTTTTAAGTATGCTTTAACTTAGTGAGGGAGCATGAGTGTATTTCATTATTTGAGGAGAGACTTGATCAAAACAAACAAACATTGTACTGAGATCCAAGTAGGAAGCCGGGGGTGGAGGAGGGGGGAGATGATTTGATTTCCAGATAAAATGGTTCAAGAAATTTAGAAATGTAAATTCAGTTAGGGGAAATGCATCCCTGTGCTGAGAGCTAGCGCAGGCCCTGGGCACCCTTCAGGCCTGCTTAAGCCCTCTGTGAAGGCTAATTAGCTACATAGCATGAATTTTGAATTCCAGATAAATATGCATTTTACAAGCAGTCTGCAGAACTAGAATTATTTATTGGACATGTTTGTGAATAATTTGAAGTATAGGATGAACTCAGTCATTTTTAAAATGTATTTACAGTTTACAAGTAGGTGGGGAATAAAGAATCAAGCTTAAGAAATATTTCTTTAACAACTCCCCGATTTCTCTAGCTGTTAAAAAAGTTCAAACATGCTTTATGGTAGGGGAGACGAGGACTTGCACTACCTCAAGGGAGCACAATGTCTCTAAAACCTCTCGGCTGTGCCACAATAAAATTTTTACTATTTTATTGTTTGGATCAGAACAGTGTGGCCAGCAGGACCAGGGCAGTGATTGTCCCCCTGTACTCGGCACTGGTGAGGCCGCACCTCGAGTACTGTGTTCAGGTGTGGGACCCTCAGTACAAGAAGGACATTGAGGTGCTGGAGCGTGTCCAGAGGAGGGCAACGAAGCTGGTGAAGGGTCTGGAGAACAAGTCTTATGAGGAGCGACTGAGGGATCTGGGGTTGTTTAGCCTGGAGAAGAGGAGGATGAGGGGAGACCTTATCACCCTCTACAACTACCCGAAAGGAGGTTGTAGCGAGGTGGGTGTTGGTCTCTTCTGCCAAGTAACAAGCAATAGGACAAGAGGAAATGGCCTCAAGTTGCACCAGGGGAGGTTTAGATTGGATATTAGGAAAAACTTCTTCATGGAAAGGGTTGTCAAGCACTGGAACGGGCTGCCCAGGGAAGTGGTTGAGTCACCATGCCTGGAGGTATTTAAAAGATGTGTAGATGTGGTGCTTAGGGACATGGTTTAGTAGTGGACTTGGCAGTGCTAGGTTAACGGTTGGACTTGATGATTTTTAAAGGTCTTTTCCAACCTAAATGATTCTATGATTCTATGATATTTTCCCCCTTGGGGGAAGGAGTGCTCTCAGTTTTGGGGAATTGTGTGGACAGAGTGGGATTTTTATGGTGTGGGAGTCCAGGGGCAGGCTCCTTGTTCACCCTCTTCCACTATGGGAAGGTTAGTAAGAGTTTGACCCCACAGAATCTAAAACTAGTTCTATAAAGAACAGATGGCATAAGGATATTAATTTTTTTTTTTCTTTTCACAAGCAGAATGAAGTAAACCTTTATATTTCTCTAGTAAATATTATGGGATACATGTCAGGATGTCTATGTTATGGGATACGCGGCAGATGCACACATATTCGTGCTTTCACACATATGCACTTTGGTAAGAGGCATAAGACCTCCATACTCCTTTTCAGGCTGAACACAGGGTAACAGGGCAGCTCATTTTTTTATAAATCAGCCTGAAAGCACAGGTTCTTCTACTTTCAGGTACTTATCCTAATTTCTAATCATAATTAATTCATGGCTTCTTTATACTCATTTGTCCTTGTGCCAATATTTTACTGGTTGCTTAAGTAATTTTTCTCTTCCTTCATGTTTACATACCCAGATATATTTGTAGGGAACAGTCATATCCCTTCTCAGCTATTGTTTTGAGAAGCTGAACAAGCCAAGCTCTTTTAATCTCTGCTTGTAAAATAAATTACCATTTATATTGCTTAAGCACACTTGTTTACTATGAGGTTATTTTTGTTCTGGTCTACGCTTTAATTATTCTTTGAGTTTCTTATGTGTAAGGAACAAAGAAGAAAAAAAAAATTGAAAAAAAAAATCACAGGCAGTGTTTTCTGTGCCAAAGCAGGCCTGGGACCCACAACATCGTATATATAAATGACAGCTGGATAAATGTGTGCAAAAGCTGATAGACTTATATTGCTAGAGTACATTTGGGATGGTCTCTTTTAATACATAATAGTACAGTGGATGTTAGAAAGCAGCATTTGCAAATTCATACCAGGAAACGCCAACTCAGGAAAACAGTTTCTTTTAAAAGCCAAACTGAGTAAGTTATATCTTTTGTGTAAATTCAGCAGGGAAAATTTCTGAATTCCATAACTGTAGAGACTACTTGCTGCAGATACAAAATTATTTCCTCACTGTATGTTAAGCTTACAGTGACTTGGCGCTGAATGAAAAGGAAGATTTCCCTTCTGGTGGATATTCCAAAACTTTAATGTACGTGTTTTGTCCCAGATGGGGACTTGATTGCGATAAAAAGCCCAGTGTGGAAAACATTCATAAGGAAAATATCTGATTTGGTTTGTATTTGAAATGGCTTTCTTTCTATGGGTCAGATGAAAATAAAACATTTTCTAAAATTAATGTTTTATTTTGGGAATGATGTACACAACTTTTCATCCACTGGTGGTACAAACCTTTGTCTTCTGCCGGCCGTTTTTGCCAGCGCTGCTGCATCACTGCGGATGCAGAGCATCCTCTCTTGGAGGGGTCATTCCATCTTAGGAGCGATGGATTTGGCTGAACCATAGCAATGCTCATGGGGGAGAACGAGGAGCTCAAAATTACAGCTCTATGAGACTCAGTGGACATCTGGTTAACAATAGGTGTTAATCCTCAGGTAGAACAGACTTTTGCGTAGTTGTGTTTTGTGCTCTCCTAGTGCAGTGCAACGTCATGCAGCTGTAGCAGCAACAGAGGAAATATGGTGACAGTTATGTAGGATTTTCTCTGGAGTTAAACCTTCTGCTTGGCAGAAATTAGTAACACCAGTGAATCTTCAGGCAACAGCACCAAAGGGCTTTTTTTTTCTTGTCGGCTTACTCCTTCCAGTGCCCTCTTCCTCGGCTGCTAGCTGTGCTTCTGGCTCACCATAAATGATACTACTTTTGTTTTCAAAATTCATAAACATGAAGAAATAAGATTTTGGACACCACAATGTAGGACACAGAAAATAGCCCAGAACCAGAAATAGTGGGATCAACTTGTAGCTACCTGCAGTGTGCCTGTACAAGCCAGCCCAGCTCAAGAAGTAACATGGCCATGTTTCCTGGCAGTACGCTTGATTTAATTGCCTTTGGGTTGATCAGAGGGTTTATAACCTGCACATAAATGCACCTCCACATGTGGATGGCTACACTATTTTCAAACGCTTGCACAGCACCATACTGTCATGTGCATTTATGAGCTCAAAACTGCAAAGGAGACGTTTGGACTCTGCAACAAACTGACAAATAAATTTATAGTACAAAGGAATTTTTCACATGACACAATAAAAGGATGCAGATAATTAGAAATAATCACATATCTTCTTCCCCTCCTCCCAATTTCTCAAATACTCAGAGTAGCTCAAACTAGAAATTATAATATTTCATAAGTATAGGCTATGTGTAATTATAATACCACCGTATTAATTTAAATGTCATCTATGAAATGTTTTAATAACAGAAGGTTGCAATAAGGCTTAGATGACAATAAATAATGATTCAAGTGCCTCATCTTTACCTACCAGTTTAGAGACTTTCCTTGACCCGCTTTTATTTCCATGCTTTTAGGTCATTCCCTTAGAATCTTCTTCGTTTGTGTGTCTTTAAATATTTAGATTTAAGTATGGTGGACGAAATTCAGGTCGAGGCATAGGTTAGGTGGGGATTAGACAGCAGGAAACTCAGTGTTGCCAGGTCTCTTGGGACTTCCACAGTAACTGTAAGTCCACGGGGATGCTCCTGGAGCTGCTGCTTCTCCTTATTTCCTGGGACTCGGAATAAGGAGCAGATTGCAGATATTTCCAAGGAAAAAAAAAATCGTGTGATCCCCAGATGTTAGAACTTCACTTGACAGCTGTCATAATGATTTGGTAGAAATGAAACTAGAGAAAAAGTATAAACTCATTTTTTCATTACGGGGTTGGCCGGTGCTGCTGAGGGCAGCACTGGTGCACCTGAAGGGATGGGAATTAACACCTGCTTGCTAACTGAGTGTACTCGGATCCTAGGAAATATTTATGCAAGGCTCATACTCTCAAGCTCAGTTATTTAGTTGACCCAAGAATATGCTGTAATTGGAGTCATCTTTTACTTTTGAATTTTAGATGTCTGGGGTTTGTTTTGGTTGTTCGGAAGTGGTTTTTTGGCTAGCGTCTTGCAATTTTTATTGTCTTTTTTTTTTTCTATCTCATACTCTGATCTACGATGAAAGCTACAACTCTTCTTAGTTTTCCATGGGCAAACAAGGACTGACAGAAGCTACAGGAGTGATGATGGTTGTTATAAAAGCACACTAGCAACCTGAGGAATCTGGCTCTACTCTTTATCAAACATTTCATTGGAAGACTGATAAAATTGAAATACATTCTGGTTTTCTCCTTTCTTTTTTGTTTACCAGCACCTATGCTGATTTTTTTAATGAATGCCACTATTTCATAATGCTATGCTTTTCATCATACTACACTCATAGTACCAAAATACCATATAACGTACTTAGCAAGCAAAAGATTTACCACACAAAGTTTTTACAAACGGGCAGCATACAATCATAGCGAGCAATCCCCAAACATCAATACATTGTATGCTGTATTAGGCTTCAGAAAGGTCATCAGTCTATAAGAAGTAGAGAAAGCCCCGCAGATTTCCATTTCTTGGCTTGGCATTAGCAGCCAGCCTGTCAGACCTGGCCTTTAGAGACAGATCTGACCTACGGTAAAACAGGCAGTTCAGCAGGTGCCTCAGCGGAGGGAGTCACTTGATAGGTGGCAGATCTGCAAGCTTCTAAAAATATTTTCTCCAGCAGCCTTTTGTGCAGGATGCTGTATTCGTTTAGTCTTAGCCATCGCTTTCATGCAGAAATACCGCTGGCCTGATTCTCTTCTTATACTCATATAACCCTACTGACTTTGACAGTGCTGGTCTGAACACCAGTGTCAATGAATTAAAGAGCAGATACTGTATTTCTAAATAAATGTATGAGTCACCGCCGAATACATTTTGATATAGGATGGGCGCTCGACCAATTCGCTCAGGGTGCGCTGGGTAGGAGCGCATCAGCAATCTCATGCTGATTCCTTCTCCAAGCATTTTAGCCGACGGAGCAATTCACCCGACAGAAACTTGCTTGTCTGCGCATACTTTTACTCTGCAAATAGTCTCATTGATTTCATGGAGTAAGATGCTGAGACTTTCTCTTGGAGTCTGGTCTGCAG